>OY992886.1:107416696-107701696 GCA_963921405.1 Cepaea hortensis
CTCCGCCTATCTCTTCCTCCCTCCTCCTCCCTCCTCCTCCCTCCTCCACCTCCCTTTTCCTCCTCCCAGCTCCTACTCCTCCTTTTTCTTCTTCTTCTGCTGCTGCTGCCGCCGCTCCATTTACCCAAGTTAATTGTTGGGGAAGATGTAAAGATCTTTCTAGTGCTCTTTCTAATGCTTTTTGTAAGTTGGTCTTCGTTTATCTAAGGTTGTTCTAACTGCAACCAATAAATGATTAGACAGACAGGCATACAGACAGACATACAGACAGACAGATAGGGAGGGACAGACAGACAGATAGGGAGGGACAGACAGACAGACAGACAGACAGACAGACAGACAGACAGACAGACAGTCGGGAACGTGAACTTATATGACTACTTATATGAAGTAAATGAGATGCTCCCCATCAGGGGCTGGACGAAGCCGGGCCGGATCAGACAGACAGACAGATAGACAGACAGACAGACAGATAGATAGTCGGGAACGGGAACGGGAGCTTATATGACTACTTATATGAATTAAATGAGATGTTCCACACCAGGAGCTGGGCGATGCCGGGTCAGACAGACAGACAGACAGACAGACAGACAGACAGACAGACAGACAGACAGTCGGTAACGGGAACGAGAACTTATATGACTACTTATATGAATTAGCCTTTAGCAAGATGAAAAACATACTGACCAATAAAAAGATGTCAATTGAAACGAGAAAAAGAGTGTTGAGATGCTACATAGAACCTGTACTTTTATATGGATGTGAAGCTTGGACAATGAGCAGCCAGGCTGAAAAACATCTGATGGCTGTAGAAATGTGGTTTCTGAGGAAAATGCAAAGAATACCATGGACAGCCAGAAAGACCAATGAACAAGTCCTTCAAGAAACAAATGAAGATCGTAAACTGATCAGAGACATTAGACGTAGACAGTCACAATTTTTTGGGCATGTTATGAGAAGAAATGATTTGGAGAACTTGGTGACAACTGGTAAGATCGAGGGGAACAGACCAAGGGGAAGACCTAGAAACAAGTATCTGGATGGCTTGGCCTTGTGGCATGGTCGAGACAAAAACACGGAACTGATCCACGACTCTGTTGATCGAGTGAGATGGCAGAACATGACCGCCCACGCTTACCGGCATGGCACATGATGGATGGATGGATATGAATTAAATGAGATGCTCCCCACCAGGGACTGGGCGAAGCCGGGCCGTGTCAGCTAGTATCTATTGGCACCTTGCCGTCTTGACAGACGATAGTTTGTGCTTTAAAAAGGCATAATAACTTTTAACTATGGCGGTAGCGAGTGTGACTGAGAAGGCCAATTTGCGCTGTAAATGTCCGTTCCCAGTGGGTGCATCTGAACACGTGGTCATTTCCACCATCATGCACCATCTTACGTCTCAAACGCTTGGTGTGTGACTTTTCTGCAATAATTTTCTCCTTTGACTTTATTCCATTTCTGATATTTGCCCTCCATGCAACACGTTCAGCGGCGACTTGCTCCCAATGTGCATTATCAATGCCTGTATCAATCATGTCCCGCTTACACACATCTTTGTATCGTAGTAGAGGCCGACCCTGAGATCTCTTACCCATCTGTAATTCACCAAAAAAGATATCCTTTGGTATTCTACCATCATCCATCCTCCTAAGATGTCCTATCCATCTAAGTCTACGAAGACTGAGCATGGAATAAACTATCACACAACCTGATCTTTCCAATATTTCAGTATTTGTGATTTTGTCTTGCCACTTAATACCAAGAATTCTTCGCAAACACCGCATATGAAAGCTGTTTAAATTGTTCCCTTGGTGTGAGTAAGTTGTCCAGGTTTCACTGCCATAGAGAAGAGTACTAAGGACACAGGCTTGATAGACAAGGACTTTTGTGTTGGCAGTAAGCTTCCTGTTCTCCCAGACTCTTTTTCTTAACCTGTTCATTGTTGTTGCTGCCTTACCAATCCGGATGTTGATTTCCTGATCTAGGGATAATTTGCTATTAACCACTGATCCTAGATATGTAAGATGGTCTACTATCTCTAGTTCAGCTTCGTCAATAAAGATTGATGGTACCCCATGTGCACCTTGTGACATAATCTGTGTCTTCTTTTTGCTAATTGTTAAACCAAATTCAGAACAAGCAATGGAGAATGCAGATAGTAGACATTGCAATTCTTCCTCAGAGTGGGTCGTAACTGCAGCATCATCTGCAAAAAGCAACTCTCTGATCAGTACCCTCCTAATTTTGGTCTTAGCCTTCAATCTCTGAGCATTGCAGAGGCCGCCATCTGAGCGTGAGTGAATGTATATACCACCATCCTGATCACGAAATGCATATTTCAGTAGAAGTTAAAAGTATATTCCAAAGAGGGTGGGAGCTAGTACACAACCTTGCTTAACTCCACTCTTGATTTCAAATTCTTCAGAAGTTGCACCATCAAACTTGATTATACCCTTCATGCCTGTGTGGAACGATTCCACAATGGACAGAAGAGTTGGTGGGCAGCCAATCTTCTTTAGTGCCTAGAACAGACCCTCACGACTGACCAAATCAAATGCCTTTGTGAGGTCGATGAAGGCAATAAACAGTGGTTGATTCTGTTCACGGCATTTTTCTTGCATTTGTCGCAATGAGAATATCATATCAGTGGTAGACCGGTTCTGTCGAAAGCCACACTGCGATTCGGGGTAGACTTGATCTCCTAGGACTTGAAGTCTGCGCAGAACAATTCTGGCAAATACTTTTCCAACAATACACAGAAGTGAGATACCCCTGTAGTTGTTGCAGTCGCTCCGATCGCCCTTGTTCTTGTACAGTGTTATGATGCTTGAATCTTTGAAATCCTGTGGGACTTGTCCTTCACGCCAGCATAGCTCTATTAGCTGGTGGATCTGTATAGTGAGTGTGTCTTGCCCACTCCTGATAACCTCTATTGGAATCCCATCCTTACCTGGAGCCTTGCCAGATGCAAGTTCATTTATAGCACACTTAACTTCTGTTTTGGTGGGAAGTGTGTCCAGGTGGTCAAGAGTTGGTAGAGCCTCTATGGCGTTGAGGGCATCATCCGCTAGTTTGGTCTCACTTGAGTAAAGCTCCAAATAGTGCTCTACCCATCTGTCCATCTGCCGTTTCTTGTCAGTGATGATTTCTCCAGTCAAGGTTTTCAATGGTGCACTTCTTTTGATCACTGGACCACAGGCTTTCTTTATTCCTTCATACATGCTTCTTATGTCTCCCTTATCACTTGCGATTTGAATGGACTCACATAACTTGATCCAATAATCATTTGCACACTGCCTGGCAGCCTTTTGCACATCCTTCCTAGCTTGCCTTAGCTCACTCAGAGTGTTACGCGTTGGTCTTTCCTTGTTTCTTAAGAGAACTTTCTTCTTCTTATCAATCAAGGGCTGCAGAGTCTCGCTGTTGGCCGCAAACCAGTCCTGCCTCTTATGATCCACAGTGCCGTAAACCCCTCCTTCCTCCTCCTCAATTTTATAAAGAGTTTCCTTAATTTGACCCCACTTTTCATTTACTGTACAATTTTCTGGTGTATCAGTGAAAACGTCTTCAATTTGCTGTTGAAACTGAAAGCACTTTTCAGGATCATGAGTGTTAATAATATTAATCCTGGGGCTAGATTTGTGTTTAGCTGTGTAGATTCTCTTTGGTCTCAGTCTAACCCTTGCAACAACCAAAGAATGATCCGTATCACAGTCAGCACTGTGTGCTGTCAGCACGAGTCAATGATATATGGTTCAGATGTTGTCTCCGTGTGATGATGAAGTCCAGCTGGTGCCAATGGCCGGATCTTGGATATTTCCATGTGACCTTATGCATCTCTTTTGTTTTAAAACAAGAGTTTGTAATACATAGGTCATTACTGGCGCAATGCTCCAGCAGCCTTTGCCCATTTTCATTCATGCGACCGATGTTGTATTTTCCAAGGCACACTGGCCATGAACTCGAGTCCTTGCCCACACGAGCATTGAAATCACCGAGCATATAAATGTAGTCAGATTTTGGAACTGCCTTGATCACGGAGTCTAACTCCTCATAGAACAAATCCTTCACATCATCAGAGGAATCGAGTGTCGGTGCATATGCAGTAATAATGGTGGCAAACCCACAAGAGGTTGCCAAGCGCAGGGACAATAGTCTTTCATTTCCTCCTGCTGGAATTTCAATCATTCCCAGTAGCGAATTCTTCACTGCAAAGCCCACACCGTGTTGCCTTTTTTCTGCCTGCCCTCTACCCTTCCAGAAAAAGGTTTAGTTGTTTTCCCTGAGTGACCCTTCCTCAGCGAGGCGAGTCTCCTGCAGGCCAGCAATATCAATGTTAAGACGATTGAGTTCGGCATCAATCACAGCCGTTTTTCTCACATCGTCAATATTGGTCAAGTCAGTGGAAAATCCTGGACACATGGTTCTCACGTTCCAGGTTGCAAGCCGTAGCTTGAGGTTTCTATTTTTATTTTTGTTTGTACCTGGTGCATTGGTTTTACAGCCTGCGAATCAGATTTTGTCCTAGCCCCAAGCACCCATTGAAGCAAGCAGGCTGTGGCGGATCAGCACCCAATTGGCTGGGGGCTGCCCAGCTTGAGGCGGGCGGTAGCTGATCAGTGACACCTATAGGTGTCTCCCACCGTCAGAGGCAACGCGTGGCGCCCCATGTCTACGCCAACTGACAAGGACTTATAACCCGTAACAGTTGCCTCTCGCTTTGATTCCGAGACCAGTTAAGACCAGGGATGGAGTTATTGCCTCTCCATAGCACAAAGCCTGGGCTAAAATATAGAGATCATGTGTTGCCCATGCAGCATGATCCCTCTCTCGGCCTGCCTAGTTCACTCCAGAGGAAAGGTAACACCCCTACATCTGGAACAAGACAAGCTGCAGAAGCTGCCGAATCAGCAAAGCAATGCTCTAACTGTCCGCCTGTCGGAGCTTCGATCCTAGACCAGTCGCCAACCAAGGCTTAGGGCCTGGTCTGCCCTGCCATGACAATTTTGTCTTTAGCTTGCATTTCCTCGCACCAGGGTAAGGCTTGTACCCTCCCAATTGCGCTCTTCCGCCCGAAGCCGTTGGCACAATGTGGGGTGTCGGGTTTGGTAAGCGCCGCCCAACGTTGGGCGCTAACAGAAACCAGGTAGTACCGTCTACTGTTATACGGTAGCTCAGTCATATCTGACTAAGACCTGACTGGTTGTGAACATAAACAATACATATTATCATGTTATGAGGCAGACAGACACACATACATGGATACATACATACATACATACCTGCATACATACTTACGTCATTTATACACCGTCAACTCAATAAAATACAAATACACTCTCCCTCTCATACACAGACGCATTCTCTCCTTCCCATACACTGAGAGAGACAGACAGGCAGAAATAGAGTCAGACAGACAGACAAATAGACATAGAGACAGACAGGCAAACAGAGAGACAGACAGAAATAGAGTCAGACTGACAGACATGAGAGAGACAGACATAGACATAAGGAACGAACGAACGAAAATCTTTAGAATTGGGCACGCAGGCCCGTCTGACATTCTGCCCTTCTTTTCTATTTCCTCTCATACATTCTTTCATTCAACATCTCTTATGAAGCAAATCTTTGACAACAAAAGAATAAGCATTAAAACGCATGAAAAATAATCAATTATACATGACTCGCTGAGGTAATGTTTAACATGGGCATTATAAATACCCAAGGAAGGTGTAATGTGACATACATATGGGAATGTTTTTTGGCTAGTTGTCGTTCAAGATTATTTACCATTATTATTGTCTTTGTTGTTATTTTTTTTATTTTTAAATTTTTAAAAATTTTTAATATTTTTTAATTTTTAAAATTTTTTTATATTTTTTAATTTTTATTTATTTTTAACAGACAATTTTACAGACACCTGACAATATTGTGATGTGACCGGACATCCAGCAGTAAAAAGACAAGTCAAGGACAGACATAGAGACAGACAGACAGACAGACAAAGTTGTGACAACAAAACATGGAACCCCAGACATGCTAGGCGTGGCCCTGGAGTCAGCAGACACTTGACAATATAGTGACTGGACATCCACCAGACACCTGACAATATAGTGACTGGACATCCAGCAGACACCTGACAATATAGTGACTGGACATCCAGCAGACACCTGACAATATAGTGACTGGACATCCAGCAGACACCTGACCATATAGTTATGTAACCAGACATCCAGCTGCCAGACACCACCATCCAGGTGTGGAATGTTTGTGAATACACTGCAACACCGACTTGCTTCTCCAGCGACTCTGTGTGGTCGACACACGTCCCGCATGACCAGGATGCAAACTGACACCTACAAGCTGTCTATCCTTGTGGAGCCAGGTACCGGAGCAACCTCCAGATGCCCAGTTCACCCCAGCAACATCCCATTCTGTAATATCTACAATGTTCCTTGTTCCCCTTCTCTCTTCCAGATGATCACCATCCCATTGGCATCACAGGAGGCCAGCTAGTATATATATATATATTATACACACGGGCAGACAGACAGACTGACGGACATAATGATAGATCAATAGACATACAGCCATCTACACATCTACACAGACAGACAGACAGACAGACAGACAGACAGGTAGGTAGGTAGGTAGGTAGGTAGATAGGTAGAGAGAGAGGGGAGGGAGGGAGGGAGGAAGAGAAAGAGAGAGAGGGGAGGGAGGGAGGAAGAAAGAGAGAGAGATTAGACAGACGGACGGACGGACAGACAGACGGACGGACGGACGGACGGATGGATGGATGGATAGATAGATAGATAGATAGATAGATAGATAGATAGATAGATAGATAGATAGATAGATAGATAGATAGATATAGATAGATTGGTTCTGTTTTATCTAACAATGGGGCGATAACTGGGCTATGTTTGTGTGTAAATTGGCACATCATTTCGCCAAGTACCTGGCCAGCTGGTTTTATCTAGCAGAAACAGGGGGCGACCAGAAGGCAGGGATCGACAAGTTGTGCTTGGATATTTTATACATTTCTAGAGCTGTCATTAAACATGACGGCTTCTTTCTCACTCCTGCTTCGTGCACAGATCTTATTCATATGCTTGTGTTGTATTATCTACCACAGTGAGGTAAGTAAATGCACATTCAGCGCGATGACTCTGACTGGTCTGTGTTCTGAGTAGTGTGTGTTCACGTTCACAGTTCAGGAATAAATAATAATAATCTGAAGGAAATAATCACAGTTCACACTTCACTAATCACCAGTCAGCCAGTTTCTTTACAAGTCAATATTCACTATTCGTTAATTTGTTTATTGACATTTCATTACCATTTCAGTTAAGAAATCAATATGTGATTTATTAAATTATATAACACTTAACAAGCAATATCCTAGTAGTTAGTACATAATCCTAGTATGACATTGTTATAAGGGAGAGTATATTCGCAGGGCCCTGCGAATAGACGCTTTGTTTATTCGCAGGGCCCTACACCGGGAATAATCACGTGACCAGCACATAGGGCCCTGCGAATAGACGCTTTGTTTATTCGATTTTTGACTGACTGCTTTCGACTGACTGGCCTCATGAATTAACAAATAAACAAGGAAATGCTACGCATATAAAGTGCAGGAAAACCTGGTATATGTGAAGCGGGTTGAAAAGAGAGAAGAGAGAGCTAGATAATGAAGATAGTGTGCGAGACAGAGATATGAGAAAGATGTGTTGAAAGACATAAAAAAGTGATAAAGACAAGAAAGAGAGAGAGGGGGGAAGAGAGAGAGAGATGTCTGTATGCCTCTCTATATATCCGCCTGTCTGTATGCCTGCCTACCTGCCTACTTAACCACTTTCGTGTCTAACTACCCACCTACCTAACCAACTATGAATATTACAAAGAATTATCGCCGAAGCAACGGAGTACGTGCTTTGTGCTCGATACTTTTGACAACAGCCAGCGGGGAGAGAATGAAGTGGAGGAGAAGAGGTAGGGGAGAGGGGGGAAGGAAAAGGAAGAAGAGGGCTGGAGCCAGAAGGGGTAGAAGGAAAACGGATCGTTTGGGACTCAAAAATGTGTGGGTTGGGTATTGGAATTGCCGTAGTGCAAAGCAACGAGGACCAATACTGGAGAAACTGGTACTAACTAAATTACACTCACTTTAAACAACACAATTCTAAATACCCAAAGAGATGAAGGATTGACTTTCACCCAATGAATTACTGAAAATTTTTAAAAAAACATTGTCCGGCAAGGAAACGATCGATTGACATTTGACTTTCATCCAATTAATTGCTGAACAATTAAAAAAAAAATGTCCGGCAAGGAAACGAACGATTGACATTTGACTTTCATCCAATTAATTGCTGAACAATTAAAAAAAAAAAATGTCTGGCAAGGAAATGAACCTCGAGCTCCCGCCCATCTGGCGGGGACACTATCAACTATGCCACTGACGACACCTTTTCCAATCAACGAAAATGTATAATATAGCCGCAAACTTACGTTAAATCATGTGACCAGCCGTGCCCTGCGAATAGACGCTTTGTTTATTCGCAGGGCCCTGCGAATAGACACTTCCTTGTTATAAAATATAAATTAATTATTATTTTTCGGTACCAAAATTCGGTACTTTTGCTTTCTTTCACCCCAAACAAACTTTGCGAGCTATATTTAGAGTCACCAGCTATATTTAGCGCCGACGGTGATCTCCTCTGTGTTCGGGTGGAGTGCGTGTCAGTGCGTTTCAATTGCCCCACACCACAGTGTTGTTTTCTTTGGGCTGTGGCAACCGTTTCTGTGTGAGTGTCTGTCTCATCATGAGCTTTCTGGGAACTATCACTTTCCGGTTAGGGGTAGGGTTAGGATTATATATGCACACACACAACCCTAACCCTAACCCTAATCCTAACCCTAACCCTAACCGGAAAGTGAAAGAATAGCACACCACCACCGCCGCCGCATAGAATTGCGCACCGAGCTACGGCGCAACACACGGAAACCCCTGGATGTTCGGCGCAACACAGGAAACCCCTGGATGTGATGTCATACCCTGGGATTCCCTTTTGTTTGGGGTGAAAGAAAGCAAAAGTACCCAAAATTCTTAAACAAGTGGATAATTTTAAATACCTAGGGGCATTTATAACAATAGATGGATTATGTATAAACGAGATTAAGAGCAGAATCAATAGTCTATTGAATAGGGCAAGCAAAAGCCGCATTTAAGAAAATGAAGAGTATCTTATGCAATAAGATAAGTCATTATCACTGAATGTAAGAAAGAGAGTGCTGAAATGCTATATAGAACCAGGTTTGCTGAATCTTGAAATTAAATTAACAAATTAAGAAGAATTTAGAAGCAACAGAGATGTGGTTCCTGAGACGAATGTTGCAAATCCCTTGGACTGCCAGAGTAACTAAACAACGATTGCCTGAAACAGGTTAATGAAACTAGAAGCAGGTTTGATAATGATTTTCAAATTGAGTATTTACTCATGAGACCACCACAGATAGATAGGCCTTGAACAACCAAATCTAATGGCTTCGCAATGATGCCCGTATGTCAATTCTAAGCAGAACAAATGTTATGGTTTCCCATAACTTCAGAACTCTCCTGTGTGTCCATGTATCTCCACTGCCAGTCCATGAGTGATTGTCTCAAACGGGTCATAGACGGATATGAAAACTGACTTAAAAAGTATGTTCCGTCATGTTAAATGGTAAAAAAATAGTAAAAGTGTACAAATAAATTATTAATATTCTTTAAACTTGTATTCTCTTTAACTTTAGTAGTTCAAATTGCACCTTTGAGCATTAAAAGTTCGATATTCATGCCAACCGCCATTTGGGCTTTCCATTCACAAAGTTGAAACATCTCTGCAGAAATATTTGTTTATTCCACAAGTGGAAGACGGTTGGCAATGAAACTCTCCAAATATATGTAAAAATGGATGCAGAATTCTAAAATCCTTCTAAAACTATATACAGATTAATTTAAACAAGCTCTAGAAAATAAAATTACTAACCATGTGTCAAATAAATGTATTTATTTAAAAGCCAAGATAATTTCAGCCAATGACTATGCATAGAATATTAGACTGACCGATCCCGCAGAAACTAAGATGGCGTTTGTTATTGTCACGTGATATTTGAATGAATGAATGATGTCGGAGGCATGCATGGCCTTTACAGCAGCCATTTTTGGGGACACAATGGATCATTCTGGGGTGGTGCGGTATATCATTTCCGGTTTCAGATCGGGTCACGGCACTACTAGCATATCTAATTCTTTACAACAATAAGAAAGAGACAAACAGCTTTCTTTGGTCATGTGATGAGAAGAGAGGCAGTAAAGAACATTGTGACAACTGGAAAGATCGAGGAGAAGAGAGGCAGACCAAGAGAAATTATGCTGGATGGATTGAGACAGTGGCATGGAGGAATATCATCAGCAGAGCTGATCCAGAACACCAAAGACAGATCTGTGGAGAGACATAATGCCTACGCCAGCTAGCAGGGCACATGATGATGATGGTGAATCAAAACAGTGTTTTTTCCGTAGTGAATTTGAATAATGATGACGCACGTAATAGATTACACGATTTATGCCTGGCATATTTCTCTGCATCATCTCGTCAGGATAATCTGACGAGATGCAGCGAAATATGCCAGGCAATAAATTATGCAATCTATTGTTTGTGTCTTCGTTCTTCTAATATAATAATATTATTAGTTATTATTTACTTTATATGCACAGAAATGAATAATGTAATATTAATTACATTTGTCTGAAAGACATATAATATGAAATAACAGTAGTACATAGAATAGAAAAACAAAAATCCTCTATGAAAAACAAGTCCCGAAGCTGGGACCTCTTTTAGGTCTGTGATGTGATAGGATGTGATGTGATAAAAAGAATGTTGAGGTGCTACATAGAACCTGTTCTTTTGTATGGATGTGAAACTTGGACAATGAGCAGTCAAGCTAAAAAACAGCTGATGGCTGCAGAAATGTGGTTTCTGAGGAAAATGCAAAGAATACCATGGGCAGACAGAAAAACCAATGACCAAGTACTACAGGAGACAAATGACAATCGTAAATTGATTAGAGAAATTAGACGTAGACAGTCAAAAATTTTTGAACATGTTATGAGAAGAAATGGATTGGAGAACTTGGTGACAACTGGCAAGATCGAAGGGAACTGACCAAGAGGAAGACCGAGAGGAAAATACCTGGATGGCTTAGCCACATGGCATGGAGGAGACAGGAACACTGAGCTGATCCACGACTCTGGTGATCGAGTGAAATGGCGAGTCATGACCGCCCACGCTTTCCAGCATGGCACATGATTGATTGATTGATGTGATAGGTAGTGTCATTACATTTTGTAGTCTGAATGCACTGAGGAATGGGTGGCCAGACTTTTCCTCACTTAGCGTACAATGAGCAGAGACGTTGAACCCTCATCCGACCATGCTCTTGACATTATCAGTGTATCCTATTGTTGCTATAACTACAGTAACTGCCATTGCAGAAGTAAGAAAGTGGTCTTTCCATGAAGATAAAGAAAACAGAAACAATTGTTATATCAAAGAAAAAGATGACACCAAAACATGAGATAACAGTAGAAGTAGATGGGAAAATGCTTAACCAAGTTGACAGATAGGTCAAGCAAAGGCCGCATTTCAAAATATGAAGAGTATCTTGTGCAATAGGTCACTATCACTGAGTGTAAGAAAGAGAGTGCTGAAATGCTATGTAGAACCAGTTTTGCTGTATAGTTAGTTAGTCTTTCCTCTTGAGCCTAAGTCAGCGCATAGGGCAGAAGTCATGGCTCTCCATGTCCGGCGGTTCGCTGCTACCTGTTGTAGATCCTGGATGTTCACTTGGCCGTTGAATGAGCCTTCTCTGATGATGGTTCTACGCAGGCTCTCTCTTGGTCTTCCCCGTTTTCTTTTCCCTACTGGTGACCATATGAGAGCTTGGTAGGGGAGTCTTGTCTTGTCCATTCTGAGTATATGGCCGATGTAGTTCCAACGGCGTTTTCTTATAAAATTGGATACAATATCTTGCTTAGTCTCTTGTCTTATTTGCGCTTTGGTTTTGAAATCTGTCCACTGGATGTTTAGAATTCTTCTAAGACATTTGTTCTCAAAATTGTCTAATTTTTTATCTAAAGCTACCGTTGATTTCCAACTCTCACATCCCTACGTTAGCACTAGAATCACACAAGAATTGAAGATTTTAAGTTTCTGGTTTTGCAGTATGGCAGTGAATATTGGAATGTAAATGAACAAATTAAGAAGAAATTAGAAGCAACAGAGATGTGGTTCCTGAGACGAATGTTGTGAATTCCTTGGACTGCCAGAGTAACTAACAACGACTGCTTGAAACAGGCTAATGAAACTAGAAAACTATATACAACAGTAAGAAAGAGACAAACAGCTTTCTGTGGTCATGTGATGAGAAGGGAGGCATTGGAGAACATCGTGACAACTGGAAAGATCGAGGGGAAGAGAGGCAGAGGCAGACCAAGAGAAATGATGCTGGATGGATTGAGACGGTGGCATGGAGGAATATCATCAGCAAAGTTGATCCAGAACACCAAAGACCGAGATCTGTGGAGAGCCACGAACGCCTATGCCTGCTGGCAGGGCACATGATGATGATGCATATTCTTTACAGGGCGTCACATCACAGTCAGCACCAGCAATTTTTGCTGTTGTGATCTCTTGACAAGTTTATGTTCAGTAGTTTGCCATTGCTTTCTGAACGACCAGCTCTCATACCATTTTGTAAAAAAACAACGCAATGCGGTCTGCTGCCAAATTGCCCGCAGCTGTGTTTCGAACGTGGGTATGCAGGATTAAGAACTTTGTCCGTAACCCTTTCACAGCGGAGCTGGAAACATAGGTAGACCAAGAGAAATGATGCTGGATCAACCTGGATGTCCAGGTCAGTTTAAAAAAAAAAAAATTGAATCTTCCCCAATGTGGATTGAGCCCCACATCCCCCACTTACTGGCATGATAGATCACCAATCATGGCATTCCACATTCCTGTCTCGTCAATGTCATGATTTACTTGCTTGAAAAATAAACCTAACTCCTTTTTAAACCATCTTCATAACCATCTTTATATATACTTGTTGATAAATTTGGTTTTTATCAGGTGTCTTTTTTTTTGTAAGTAATTTGAAAGTTATGTAATTATTTGATAATTTCGGGGAAAATTAATAGAGCAGAGCTGACAAAATGAAATTCAAAGGTACCTTATTCAATTCTCTATGTCAATTACAAGTGTAGAACATTCTAAACATAGTTCAGGAGCCAGACCTTTCTTCTCGAGAGCCAGACCTTTTTTTCTCAGGAGCCAGCACTTACATTTTTTTTTTACTTACAGGGACTAAGAAAGGATTGAAAATTCAGGTGCCAAGTTAAAATTTCCAGGTGACTGGTGCCTTGGATATTTATACCAGTGGTCAATTACAACATGGGATATTCATTTTTGGTGAATTATTTGTGTGTAGGGATCCATAGATAGAAAACAAAGAGCAAAATACCTAATCGCTGGTTTGCAAAATTGTGTCGTTGTTTAGGCCCAGATTTGTATACTTTTATCTGAATTGTGCTTTGTGGCATGCAGATATTATCCAAAAGATGGGCTTTTGAGTGTTTGAAATATCACTATATTGATTTGTATTTTAGCAATTTAGAAATTGAAAAATTGAAATATTTTGGTCACTTGAAACGCCATGAAAGTTTGGAGGGATGTTATTGTGACAGTGAGAAAAGAAGGAGGAAGAGAGAGGAGGAGGGAGGAGAGAGAGAAGAGAAAGAAAAGAGTGAGGGATATGATATAAGATAGTGTGAAGCCTAAAAAGCCTAAAAGTTTGTTCCTCAGTCGAACTCTGCCTACTACACACTACCTTTGATAGTAAAGAAAGATGAAGAGAGAGAGAAGGAGAAAAAGAGGATGAGAGTGAGGGATACGACAGATGTAGGTTCGTGTCTCCGTGTGAGAACAATAGTTAATTACTATTGCACCATCAATGTCTCGTGGTGTACGTTATCAGGTTATAGAAGAGATGTACAGCCTCACAAGGTCTCTAAGCTACTCTACTTATATTACTTCAGACTGACAAGTCGAAATAAAAGACAACTCAATAATATATTTATTTCCGTCTTGAACAATAACAGAGTGACAATCTACAACATAATCGCATAGAGTAATCAGTACATGCATTGCAGACACATAATGCATATTGAACTGTAATAATACGATGCTGCATTGCCTCACAAGAGAGAGATAGATAGTGTAACAGCCTATGCAACTGGATGGTAGGGGAATGCCACTTATGATCACCTATTAACCGCATGAAGTAAAAGACTAAAGCTAGGAATTACACCGGCCTTTGTTTCGTAACTATCTTTCCGTAGGCTTATTAGTGGTACATGTGTTCAGCCCAAATACCCATTGATCCACAGATTGATCTATCAACCCATATACCCAGGGATTTAATTCGCTCCCATCCAACTTGTTCAGCGGGTAACTTTTTATTCAGCTATGCCTGGTTTATCCAGGCAACTCCAGTTTACCCAGACAATGTCTGAAACATTATAAAACAATACCCGTGAGTTTTATGTCACAATTAACCTTAGTCTTTCACTACCTACAAAGTCCTTAACAGCTATTGCTTCCCTATCTACGCTAGTATCAATATATCTTAGCCATAACATAAATTAACAACAGTATTTTAAACACAGTAATTTATCGTTTATATATATTTAACTAACATTATTATCGCCTATTTCCCGACGCGCCGCCTACAGCCAACATTAAGTATTTAACCATTCACCCGAAGATTTGAACTCGCTGCCTGTATCCCGCCAGGCCAACTCAACTACGCAACCACAGAAGCGTGACCTCCTTTCACCTACGTCCAGCGGACAAAAGACAACATTCCTTCCTGTGCCCACCCCGTCTCTGGCCAACGATCTCACCTGTCATTGTCTGGTTGACCTAGTGATCGCGAGTGCCTTGCTATCTTCTTCTGCCGTCTGCTGTGTTTGGTCGCTGTGTTTATATTCTTGCAATAGCCTTTCGTTTTATATGCCGTGTTGACCCACCTAGTTATCATTAATCTTTTAGTCTATTTACTTAATTTACCTGCACATATATGGTTTATCCACACTCTGCTTATCTAACCGATTAATTTGACTCCAATCACTCTATTTCGGCCATTTAAATATAGGTCATATTCAGGATGTCGCATTAAGTCCTGATCCTTTGCCGGGTCGTTCATGATTACGCGGTAAGTTCACCTACGGTAGTTTGCTATAGCTCTCTAAACTAAGATACCTGATTATAATATACAATTAAACTAATTAAGTCTAAGTCTTATGTCAACTTACATTCAACTTCTGCTATTCAGTGGGTTTTCTGGTCGTCCTTCTGGGTTTCATTTGTCTCTGCTCAATCAATCGCTTGTCGTGGATCCCACTTGACCTTATTCTCCTGTGTGGTTCCGATTGCAGTGTCTCTGGCTATTGTCGTCCTATTTGACGTTTAGCCATCTACTGCAACTAACGAGCGGTCTCCTTAGCTGGCGGTCCTCTTAACTCAAGTGGTTTTCTTGCACTTTAACGACCCTCGGACTCTGCGTGTCTTTCCCTTCTTTGGCTTATCTGCCTTGGGTAGGTTCCGTTCACAGATCCTTAGTCGCTCTCACTCCTATCAGTGATTCAGACAAATTCTAGCATGGGCGCTTGTCCGTCTTCCTCCACTTCCTCCTCCTACAGATACTATACAGACTTGGGCACGGATTAGCCACAATTTCTGAAGTCCTGTTACTATGTTCCTTGGGCTGCCCCAAGAGGGCTCAGGCCCCCGCCGCTCCCGGAGTCCACTATTAACTGTCCTCTCTCCTGCTCGACTCTTTTTCTACTGACTGTAATCCTCAAGTATATATTACTTCTCGAGTTGGCGCCTTTCTTGAATCACGTGACCATGCTTCTCTCCTTGTGAAGGGCTACCCAATCAGTACCTCGCGTACCCTGCTTAATTTGCGTACTACCATCATATCATTAACCCAAATCTACATTGTCTCTGAAGTTCATTAATTTTTCCCGCCACCATAAATTTGGAGTAGGGCGTTCTATTCTGACAGCCGAGGTCACTTCCAATGCCGCCTGTACTCATAAATTATGCTGCCTCTAAAGTTCACCATTGTCCCTCTGACAGCTTGAACCAAAGAGTACAATACATTTGGCACTCCTCTCCCCGAGAAACTGCTAGCCAACAATAGAGGATGGCCTTGCCGCTATTCGGTCATGCACTCCCGCTCAACCTATGACTATTTTAAAAACAATCCTGGCCCTTGACCTTTGAGGTCCCAAAAATATTCCAATTTATATTCTCCCACTAATCTTGGGCGATTTGCTAAAGTCGTCCTGTCTCATTATAGTTTAGTCGATGTATCAATATCATGGCACACGGGTGTAACCCATAAGGCTTCCGTTCTAGTCCTAACTCAATTCTGAGTCCAGAAAATCTCAGCTCAGTGCATGAACTCTGTAGCACTGGTGTGGATCCTGAAATACTTTGGGTAGATTTTTAACTCAAAATTTTGCCCGGGCAGCGCCATTAGCTACTCTTTTTCGATTTATAACTGCCAAGGGATTTGTTTACATATGCAACAATACACATGAGCATCCGATCTCACTACCCAGAGACCAAGGTAAATTTTGTTACTAGAAGTCCGCGTGAAACAATTTCGGCCCTCACCAGGGCTTGAACCTGAGACCTCCAGCACCTGAGGCGGACACAATACCTTGAGACCACTCAGCCCCCCTGACTTACTACCCCCACTCCCCTGACTTACTACCCCCTTGACTTAATGTATTCATACGTTGACATCAACAGCTGGGATTTAAGGTATCAGACCTCCAAGTCAACAGCATTTAAGGTATTCAGACGTCCACATCAACAGCATTTAGTTTTTGGTATGCAGATATTGTCCCGGTCGACAGCATTAAAGATATTCAGATGTTGTCCCAATCAACGATGTTTCTTCTTCGTCTTCTTTGCGTTCATCCGGAGTGTTTTTTCAGATGTGATTGTGGTGTGCGTTAGGCACCCTTGGGTCGAAACCCTTAGGTCAACACATCCGGCTTTTTGTGTGCATTTTTGACCAGGTTAGCATTCCTGGGATACTCTCACTTTTGTGATACCGTCCACCTCCCAGCTGGTCAAGTTGGAACAGTCGAAGACTTCGCGGCCATCCCTCAAAGGAAGGCAGGGACAGTTCATAGCATTTTCCGACATCCTGGATGGCTTCCATAATTGCAGAGCCGACACATAGCACTCTGGTGCTGTGCTCACCGAGGGAATCGTCACGTCCTGCCCATGGCTGCTTTAATTCCTCACTTCAATATATTGGGCATTTCGTTTGCCCTGAGCCGTTCCCGCACAAACCAAACAGGTCTGCAGACGGTATCCACTCAGCGAGTTTTCGGTTTGGACATGTGCTTGTCGTTGTGCCCATCAGAGATGTTCCAGGCACGATGGACATTCGGAAACTATCTAGTTAGAGCTGTTCCGAACAAGAGCGGCATTTGGAAACTAGGTAGTCTGAGCTGTTCCTAGCACGAGAGACATTCGGACGAGACATATCACTCGGATGTAAATGCGTAGTGCCAATTTTTATTTTGCCACCTGTAGGACGGCACTTCCGGCTTCGGCGGGCATTTTTTAATGAGGTTAGCCTTCCTCGGGATCAACAATGTTTAATTTAAGGTATTCAGACATTGTCCAAGTCCACTGTATGTTATATAATGATGTTGCCGGTAAGGTTCACCTCACAAAAAGTCTTGAAAACTACAAGCAAGATCAGTTAATGCTAACAGATTCATTCCTTGACAGGACACTGGTTTAATGGCGGTGGGGAAAAAAAATATAGAGAAACAGGTCAATGCCTGAGACAGGACACCGTGTCCGTGTTCATGGATCTTCGAGAATCTTTTCTCCATCTCCTCCACCTCCTCGTTGTTATAAACCAGTTTGGAGAGAACAATCATGGAAGGGTATATGCCCAGGAAGAGAAGAAGAAAAACATCAAAGAGGAAATGGGTACAGGATGTGGCAGATGATCTCCAGATGCGTGTATCGGATGCAGGACATCTTCCTTATGACCAAGGAGTTTTCTGGACGGTAGTTCTGCAAGGGGCATGTTACTGAATGAATGAATGAATGACAGTCCTGTTTTGCTGAAAAAATATATTGAAATTTATAATGAATTAAAGCATTATAAAATTACCACTTTGTTTGTAAAAATGGGTTAAGGATTTCATTCTCTCTAATGACCTATACTAAACCCTATTATTTGAGGTCATGGTTTTTCCATAATGTTTATGCTTTCACTTTGTAACTATTATTCGTTAAGGCTATGGTCATTCAGAACTGTAGATGTATGCTGTTAAGCACTTCTGTATAATTGTTTAGATAAAACTTAATAGTCATTTCTAATTTTCAAACTAATTTTCACAATTTGTCTGCAGCTTTTTTCACCAAATGTCTTCACAAAGAATGAATGCATATCGTCAAAGGAGGGGTAATAGAACTGTTATTCTCCCTGAGACAAACCTTTGTATTTGAGAATGACCACCATCAAATGGCTGTCCAGTGTCTACAAACACTGGATCACCTACTGTGAATGAATCACACACATTTGGATGGTGCTCATAGAAAGCAATAGGAATAGACCTACATGCAACACTATTGTTACAGTTTCTGATGGTCAAGGTTGTGAAACCTGTTTTTCTTTCCTGAACTTGCCAAATTGGATCTTTATTAAAATCATCAAGTGCCTTGAATGGCATGGACTTGTGGTCGCCAACAGCCATTATGTTTTCATGCCGTCACTTTTTCATGCCAGGACGAAAGGTTGTCAAGGATCTTCTCTTGTTGTCTTCCTCTGTCTCTCTTTCCATAAATCTTTCCAGTTGTCCATACATGTTCCAGTTTTTCTCTTCTTATAATGTAACTTAAAATTACAACTGCCTCTGTAACTTGAGACAGCAAACCAGAAAATCTTAGAGAACAAGCCCTGCAAGTATATGCTTCAATTTGTGAAATATGAAATAATGATCAACACCACTGCACTTAGAACATTCCCACACATGCTCTGTCCGTTTCTTCAGTTGTCATTAAAGAGTTTCCATGCAGATGGTACCAGTGTCAGCTTGAATGACTGTCCATGTATGTTTTCCTCTTTATTGAGTGCAGTCCAACCCTCAGCCCCTGCTGAATGAGCATTTCCAAATGTGGGTCCTTTGTTTTGAGTGTAAAACTCAATCCCAAGGAGTGGCATTAGCCAGTCTATTAGCCTATTCATTTCCTCATACACCCGCATGCCCTGGGCAGAATATGATATGTTCTTGACCTTCATCTTTTCAAACTCCTATTAGCTTGTGAAGCTCACAATAATCAAATTGTAGATGCCAGTAGAAAGAAGCACATCAGATTTAAACTAATATTTCTTTGCCTGACATGCACAATCAGCAAGGTTTATTTGTCACTGTGTTATGGTACATAATGAGTGTGTTCTACTTTCAGGCATCAAGCTTTGAGGATGCAAGATGCCGATGTGTGTGTAAGAACACTTGGGATAAAGAAGGGAACAAGATTCGGGCAGTGTTCACAAGCAATGCAGGAGGTGAATCTTGGTAAGTAGGAATTCATTGCATATTTTTCCTGTCTTCATTTTTTGTCACTCCTAGCCAGACTTAAGAATGTTGAGCATCAGTCCTCTGTTTTTGACCACTAATTTACATCCATGCATCTCTTTCAGACCATTAAGAATATTCTTCCTCTGTCCATAGTTTGTCCATAGTGTTTGTAATATTCTTCTGCAAAATCACATTGCAGTAGCACCATGGAATATTCTTGCTTGTTTTCTTACTGTCCAGGGTTCTCATATATAATAATATAATTCTCATTATGTGACCAAAGAACTCTGTCTGTCTTTTCCTTAGATTTGGATGTTCTACTTTCATTAGCCTATTTAAGAGCTTGTAGCGACATACTGCATACACACTACTGGCATGTCCCTTGTTCATCCCAGAATCATAGCCATGGCTTCATTCACATGCACTCTAGTTTCCCCAAATGACTCGTTGACACTCAGTCCATACTCAGTTACTGAGAGAATCAGATGTTGATAAAGTATGAACAGCATTCTTTGCTCCATGCTCATTGCTGCTGTAATCTTTAGATCTCATAAAAATAATAATAAAACCCTAGTATAACAGCCAGTCATATTGCTGTCATTCCCTTACATTGCTGGCATCATCTCATATTGCTGTCATCTCCTCATATTGCTGTCATTCCCTTACATTGCTGTAATTCCCTTATATTGCTGTCATCACCTCACATTGCTGGCATCACCTTACATAAATGGCATCACCTCATATAGCTCTCATTCCCTTACATTGCTGGCATCACCTCACATCGCTGGCATCACCTCAAATCGCTGGCATCACTTCATATTGTTGTCATTCCCTTACATTACTGTCATAATCTCATATTGAGGCATCACCTCACATTGCTGTCATCACCTCACATTGCTGTCATCACCTCACATTGCTGTCATCACCTCACATTGCTATCATCACCTCATATTGCTGTCATTCCCTTACCTTACTGGCATCACCTTACATTGGTGTCATCACCTTACATTGCTAGCATCATCTCACATTGCTGTCATTCCCTTACATTGCTGGCATCATCTCACATTGCTGGCACCACCTCATATTGCTGTTATTCCCTTACATTGCTGACATCACCTCATATTACTGTCATCACCCCATCTGGGTAGTGCGTTTAATCAATGGTGATAGATAAGCTTACAGACAATTCTAACCTACATGAACGTCTTCAATTACTGCCACTCCACAAACGCCTACTTTTTAATAAGGCTAAACTAATTAACAAAATCCTATTTCAAAATGCTCCAAGCTACCTTTGGCCATTGTTTAAATATAACGCAAGACCTCTTTGGCAGTGTCACCACCCATCGTGGCCAACCGCCGCAGAGGGGTCTATGGCGGCCCGATCGCATAGCAAATTGAGGGAAGGTGACATTTCACTTCTGCGTTGTTAAAAATGAACAGTGTAACTCCCAGATAAAATCAACATAAATTTGTAAACGTCGTATCCAACGTCGAGAACTTAATGAAGGGAGGCATCTTCATCAGGTTTAGCATCGTAGTTTATTGGTTCCAATTTCAATGGTAATTCTACATCGTCGACTGATCATACAAAAAGGGGTCCATAGGTTACAAGTTGCAGCATTGAAAAGGTTCATGCATCCATACAAGTAATTAACATAGGGCCATCGTAGAGATATCAAAAGATGTTATCCATTATTTCTTACGGTTTCTTCCTAGTACAAAAAAATCTATTTCTCTTTATCGGCTAGATATCAATTCTTCCTCTACAAAAATATGTCTGTCTCTTCCGCAGTTTGGATGGCTTCTGTCTCCTATGTTTATTGTTGTCAAGTTGCGTCTTATTCTTTTCGGCATTTCCCTAACCCCCTAGTGCCCACCAGTGCACCGCTTGCCAATATTTGGGTTGCACAGTGCCTCGAAGTGCCTTGTCCGTGAAAACTCAAACTGGACCAGACACTCGAAGCATGTAAATCGAACTCGATAACAATAATACAGGAACAACAAATATGTTCTTTCTCACCTGAACAGGAGCATGAAAAATAGCATGTTCACGTCGTGCGAACGTTTCACAGACTTTATCTGCCGCAGACACAAAAGGACAAACTCTGGCAGATAATTATAAGCTGATCCCTATACGCAGGATCGGCGCTTATTTAACCCTTTACAGGGCAGACGCTTGTCCGTTTTCTAGCCCTGAACGGGCAAGATTTTTTCATGTTCTGTAAAATTTCTGGTCGCGTTAGTAAAAACATCACAAATAAGGTGTTAGTCAACCGATTTTAGTTAAATAAACAACACAATGAAGGGAAAAGCATGTAGAATATGTTACTCACGTGATTGTTGTCGGTAATCCATATATGAACACAAATATTTACGAAATACGGCATGTTGCTATGTGATTTTCCGTCATCTATACGGCAATTTACAAACATATTTTCAGAATCATAATCACTTTCTTTAAAGTCTGACTCAGACTGCTAATGCAAAGTAACGCTTTGCACTGATATCTAGCTCCGATTAATATTCAACTTCGTGCCCTTTAATGTCATTTAAAATGAACCTAGCGAAATCTCGGCCATCACTTGAAGAATCGCCGAAATCCATTTTGAAAAACAGCGTAAAAATCCCGAAAACTATCAAAAATTGTCCTTAAAAGTCCGTTCAAATTCATACTATCGTGTTTACAAATGGCGGCCACGTTGTCAAGCTGTCGGTGAAAGCGAAAGTAGCCGTCGGAAGTGTCGGAAAGCCGAGAGATCGCGATTTTGCAATGCATAATAGTATCGGCCGGAATCGGACGCTACGATCGTTTTATGGCATCGGCCGGAATTGGACGCTGTGACCTGTAAAGGGTTAAATATAATCTACCTATGAGCTCCCAGTCCACTACGTCGCCCTTGAAGCCTAATCATCTTTTCCTCCGTTCAGACGTTTGGATCAAAAACAAAGTCTAGGTTTCCATTTCCCAGTCTTTTCACTGTTGTATCGTCCTCAGCATATTCCTCTCCTGATTCCAAGCTGCCTCATCCCGAAATCACCGCATCCAGGTGTCACCTTCACACAGAGCCTTCAGAAACACATCCTTTCTGAATGACAAACTCACAGCGTCTCCCGTTGCCGTCTTATGACATTGTCCACATTCTCCTTGGTTTCTCATATTGTCGTCCAGTTTCTTGACTGTCTGGGAAAATCCAGTTTTCTCCTTTTTTTATATTTGGTGGCGCGTGCCGTCATGTGGCATAATGCCCCCTCCCCGATAAAAAAAAATGATTTATCATTTTTTTTCTCTATTATATGTATATATGTACAACTATTACAATAATTCTAACACAACTGAATAGCACTTGGTTTTACCCCTTTACCCACCCTAAAAAAAATTAAGCTATATGACGGGCACGCCCACCTGTCCAAACCCTCCGTTGGACGTCGTGTGGCTGATCATGGGGAATCAGACCAACTAATAAACATATTAGTCCCTACCTTGTCCTAATAGACAAGTGTGTCTTAACTCTAGGTACTACCATGAGTTTCGGACGAGGGTAATAATGAGGTGTTTCCAAGTAAAAAATTTCGTTGTAGTTGATCCTTGTTGTTGTTTTCATACCATATATCTATTTCTTTTTCAAAATCCATATCCATGGGTAGGGTAGACATATATGCTTTCTGCCTTGAGAACCTTTGGTGATCTCTTATCTTGTGGATACCTTGAGAACATTGACTGATTGCATATATTATTCCATGGCTCTTACTGTACCGATGATTAACAGCTTAATCCATATAATATAAGATTAATTAAGATAACAACATTATTAGTGTAAGTAAGATTAATTAAGATAACAACATTATTAATGTAAGTAACAAATTAATATCACAGAATTAACTATCTATACTAACTAAATTCTAATTAACTATTTAACCATTCTAATTATTTGCATCTAACCAATAACTCGTGAACATCTGTTATTAAAGCAATCATAGACTGTTCTTACGTTATTAAGTTCACAAGATTTCACAATACAAAATACTTGTCCGTTCCAAGCATTGAATGAACACTATGATCCAAGCACGCATCACGTGTGTAGTTCTTATTTATCGCAGTCCGCGTATTTTCATCACTCACGCTGATTCTGTCATCAATAGAAAATCAGTAACATATGTACCCAATTGACTAAATTCTATTCGCAACAATAATCTAGTTATTCACTAGTTGATCATTATTATAACATTGCTCCTTAATCAGGTGCCATCTGTATATATCTTTATCAAACTTCTTAATAACTTATGAAAGAACAGAACATTAAAATATAATTAACTTATAACCAAGATCTGTCCTTCTATTCAACTATAATCGACCGAGAATATCCGACAGAATATGATTGACTAGAATCTTGTGGATCTTCAATATAGATATAGACTTGTGAAGAATCATACATTTAAAAGATTCAAGACTTTTTAAGAAAATAACTCATAATTATAATATAATATTCTTATTCAACAAGAACAAATATTTAACTTTATTAAGTACTTTATTAAGTTCTTTATTAAGTTCTCTAATAATGATATAGTTAAGAACAATTATCCGAAGAATAGAGAACTGAAATATTTTCACACAACTGAGTGTAGAGATATGAGATAGTGTGAACACCTATGAACAGTATAGATTTATATCAGTGATACCTGGCATAACTAAGTAATAAGACTTAAGAGCCTAATGTGTCTGTAGTGTATTATGTGTTGATATGAACCTAACACTTTCATCCCATTTTATTTTTCTTTATTTATTTCTTTCAGTATTCGTTTTATTCACTTTCTCTCTCTCTCTTTTTCTTCCTCTTTTCTTTCTTACATACTTATGGTGTTTTTGTACTGTATGCATGTTAATATTTGTAGTTTTCAACTTTGTTGACTTGAACATTGTCATAGTTTTCACTTGTATATATATTGACAATAGAGTATGTTTGATTAATATATAGCAGACAAAAGCAAAGTAAGTAAAGTACGCATTAATCAATGCATTTTGTTTATTGTAATTTTGTTTGTTATTATTGGCTTGTGTGTAAATTATCTTGAGTGATTGAATGACTGTATTTTTATTCACAATGTCATCAATATATACCTTTGTTTGTGAGAATGTGTTCGTGACTGTGGATGTAATCTGAGATAAGGTTAATTTCATCCAAATCAAAATATTTTTAATAAATATGGTTACAATATCTGATTTCCGTATCTGTTGTTTGTAACCATTGTGTTTAACTTTTGTTCTCCTGTTAACATTTAGCGGAACCCGTAATGTATTTCCTTCTTCTTGTGACACGTGGACTTGTGTTCTCGTGAGTGCTTTGATAGGTTCGTGTTCACTGGTCTCTTCTAGACTGTACTCTTTTACATTCGGAACATTACCTATTATTAACCCGGTACATGGGTTTGGCAATACTGCAGCACATATTATACCTCTATAGTAAAGGCATTTTATCTCAACGCCTGCAGTCTTGTATGTTTCTATAGTACCTCCAAATGTTCTGCACTCAATACTCTTACCTGTGTAATCACTTTCTTTTATCAGTTTGTGACTGACACCTGTAATATCAGACACTGTATCTCTAAAACAGTTTGTTGACGAACCATTCACCCATGCTTGGTGAATCATAAGAGTACCCTGACGAGTGCATGCTGCATTCGCTTCGTGTATATGCCTCTTGTGGGCTGATGTGAGGTCATCATCAATATTATGACCTTCATTACCTGTTATGTTATTGTATGACTTTATAATGGCTGCGTGTGTCTCCTCTAAATCATCTGAATCACTACTACTACTAGACATTACTTGTCTCTTTCCACGTATTCTTCATGGGACATGACCTGCTAGTATGCCCGTACGCCTGACACGAGAAACATTTGATGCTCCTTTTGTAAGAATCATACTTACTCTTTTTCTTTGCTGTGATATCCCTTAGATAATCTAAATATCCAGGGTGTCGATCACACATTTCTAAATGTCCATGGGATAGTTTGCAATATTGGCGTCTAGTGAAGTGTCCCTTCCTTGGTCTGTCTCCCTCTCTGTTGGCATATTGGTAAGGACTGCTTCTATTTTTATTACTACTAAACTTTCTAAACTTACCATTACTTTTCTGAAATTTGGCACTTGCCTCTATCACCAATTCAGGTTGAGCACAGTTGGTAAATACGTCTTTATGTGCATTAAAGTAAGACTCACCTTTAGCCTCCATCTCAGCAAGATTCTTACATCTATTCTCAATTAAGAATACAGACATAGGTTCTGGTATGGCAGATACAAGTCTATCTCTGATTATTAAATCTCTGACTTTCTCATAATCAGAACCAATATCAGCGGCTTTACACCATTTATCAAAGCTCGAAGAAGTTTCAGAAGCGAAATCAAGAAACGTTTGGTTCGATTTCGGAGTAAGTTTTAAATTTAGTACGTAACCCTGATTTGTCTAAAGAAAAATGTGAACGAATACGATCAAGCATATATTTGTAGTTTGTACGCAAGTCCTCAGGAATTAGTTCTATCACTTTTAACGGTTCTAGAGCGAGGTGACGATGAAATAGGATTGGTACGTCCTTCTCCGGAACCTTATAGAACTTTACGAGCACTTCGAAATTAGTAATCCAAGAACTCACCGAATCCCCTTGTTGGAAATTCCGAAATAAACCTTGGTACTTCTACACTGGATCATTCTGTTTTGCGAGACTTTTCTCTCATTCAATCTCAGCTTCATGTTCCATCTCTAGTGTCTTGACTTTTAAGTTGCCCTCGACCTCCTTGTCCTTCCAAAGTGTCTCTGTTGCAAGCCTCTCTTTATCAAAAGCCAATTGTTTTGCCTTCATCTCTGCTTCTGCGGCTATTTACTTCTCTTTCATCTCTGTCTCTGCGGCTATTTGCTTCCCTTTCAATTGCATCTCCATAATTAACTTCTCTTTCTCAGCTGCTATCCTCTCACGTTCCAAAGTTAATTCTTTTTCTCTAGCCTCCATTTTCTCGCGTTCCAAAGCTATCTCATTTTGTTTAATAGCCATCTCCTTTTCCTTCAGTTCTCTCTCAAGAGTCATCTGAAGTTGCTTAGCCTCCTTCTCTGCTGCTAATCGTTCCTATCATTCCTCCTTCTCACGTGTAGCTTGAAGTTGTTTAGCTTCCTTTTCTGCTGCCAGTCATTCCTGTCTTTCCTCGCATGCAGCTTGAAGTCGTTTCTCTTCTTTCTGCTGTAATTGGTAGTCGCTGAACTCTTGTTTTGCCCAACTCCTAAGTTCGGCACCAGTTAAACCCGTCTTCTCACCCAAGTCCATGAATTCTTGAAGCGTAGACATGTTGTCCTACCTATATAATGAGCTATCTAGCTGAAATATAATAGCGAAGTAGGAAAAAGAAGACAAGAATATCACAATTTTGCAATAATGCAATACTGTTGTTCCAAAGAACGGGGTATATTATCAACGTCGACAAAGTATCAACCTAATTAACGCGAATAACGTAAAGTTGATAGGTAGCAAAGAAAATAGTATATATAATTATACTAAACGTGAATGTGATAAATTTAGACCAGAGAAAATCAATATGGAAAAATATATTCAATATAAAGAATAAATATATGACACAAGACAATTAACAATCACAAAAGACGATTGACGAGTGACGTGAAAACATATTTCCGATAAAAAAAAAAATAACAATGAAACTTTCACGTAAATTCACTTAAACTCGACATGACTTACTACTAACTTATCACAAACAACAATTATTGCATAAAGACCCTTACTAACCACCCACAATAAATTTTTGATAAATAGCACCTCATTAGTAGGATCAACAATATAATAATCAACAACGCAATTGATACTGGCCTTTTAACGCATCTCACGAACGTAGAGTAATAATTGAATCGTTCGAGAAATGGTAGAATTTGAGACTGTTCCAATTATGTGTCGAAATGTTCGATAATATAATGATCTGTAAATGGCAATCGATCAGTGGTATCCTGGTTGAGTGACAATAAGTGAGGAGCTGTGTAGTGATTGTTGCTCATGTATTTAGACAATAGTGCAATTAACTTGCACTCGCACACTAGACCAACGTGGTCCGTGACCGACCCCTAAGAATATGTAGTCAGCTGTGGTGTAACGACGAAACTTGAGTTATTATTTCAGCCTCAGTATGATAACTCTTGGCTGAATGTCTGCTGTAGGTACCTGAGTGAATGATGCCTACAGTGGAGTAAGTAGATCTGATTGACGTGATCTGTCTTGTATATAGTACCAGCACGTAAAGTCTGAGTGAACAGGCTGTGTGTCCGTTATCATGAAGAGAAATGATAGTTATCCATCCGTGTGACAGTGTATGTATATCCTGGCATCAGAGTCTTGAAGTACGTCCGGCTGTAAACATGTTCAGCTATGTGTAACGTCCCAATAACGAAACATCTTCACTGTCAATTATGGTGGAGGAGAGTGTTCGTGGTGTGCGCTCTATCCATCTTCACATATAACGAAGTGTAAGTGTTCAGAAAAATGTAAACCACATAATGTCAGTAATGTCATTTGCGCCGATAATGAATTTATGATAGAGTGTCGGCAGCAAATATACTCCTGTTCGGTTTCATTCTCTTTGTTGACTGTTGCGTATTAAATGTGTTCAAGTGTACAGTGTGTCGTTTCAACTGTGTACATAATTTCCACAAATAATTCAATGTGTGTACAATATTCAATGTTTGTAAGCTGCAATGTTTCTTTGTTAATGCTGTGTCGTGTTCCTCAGTATGCTTCCAATGGTTCGTATAACAATGTCGTCATATGAACTAAGTCACTTTTGCGCCAATAATTCAGACATGAAATAGTGTCGGCAGCAGATATAATGAACGTGTAACTGTCCCACACATGTAGGTGGCTAAATGCTTTGGCGTTCTGAACAAACAAGTCAAAACTTTCTGTAAAGTTTGCAAAATTAACGAATATCGAATGTTTTTCCGATAAGAGTCAACTATAACTGCGGATCGGCAGTACATTCCATCCTGTATGTAACAGTCCAACGATAAATGTGATAATAATCTATAACTGGAACTATAACTGCGGATCGGCAGTACATTCCATCCTGTATGTAACAGTCCAACGATAAATGTGATAATAATCTCAAATCATGACGAACTTCATAAATTCTGCAGATTGTTTAGCATAAAGTCACTTTCGAGCAGTTCCAATCAAATTCGTGAACAAATCATCAATTCTTTAATGTACAGTGTCCATCGTTGTGTTATCGTACAATACTGTGGTGTAGACTTGTGCCAGACTTGTAGTCGTACCCGTACATTCTTTCAAGACACAATAATGTTCTTAAATATGCTGGAATATTTCTAAATGTCAGTTGTTACAAATATATTATAGCGCTGTGGCTTGTTTCATATCGTGCAGTTTCGCGCGTATGGTGCGACTATTATATTGCTACTGCACTTCTTCTACGTAATGTTGTTCTTACGTCCTGATATGTTAATTCTCATTGTACTGTTCTTATAATATATGCGCTTTCACTTACTGTTGTAAACTTTGTAACGTCTAAGATCTTCAACTTACTTGAAACAATTCCTGATCTTCACCATCTTTGTGACATGGAGTTTTCATGCATTCTTTCTTTCTGTATGATATCTGCCGCTGGTGCGTAATTTCTTTCATGTTCAGTAATCAGAATCTGGCGGGAACTTGTGTTGACAAACAAACAATGTCCAATGTCCGGTAACGACCCCCACGTGTCTCGAAGTGCCTTGTCCGTGAAAACTCAAACTGGACCGGACACTCGAAGCATGTAAATCGAACTCGATAACAATAATACAGGAACAACAAATATGTTCTTTCTCACCTGAACAGGAGCATGAAAAATAGCATGTTCAAGTCGTGCGAACGTTTCACGGACCTTTAATCTGCCGCAGACACAAAAGGACAAACTCTGGCAGATAATTATAAGCTGATCCCTATACGCAGGATCGGCGCTTATTTAAATATAATCTACCTATGAGCTCCCAGTCCACTACGTCACCCTTGAAGCCTAATCATCTTTTCCTCCGTTCAGACGTTTGGATCAAAAACAAAGTCTAGGTTTCCATTTCCCGGTCTTTCCACTGTTGTATCGTCCTCAGCAAATTCCTCTCCTGATTCCCAGCTGCCTCATCCCGAAATCACCGCATCCAGGTGTCACCTTCACACAGAGCCTTCAGAAACACATCCTTTCTGAATGACAAACTCACAGCGTCTCCCGTTGCCGTCTTATGACGTTGTCCACATTCTCCTTGGTTTCTCATATTGTCATCCAGTTTCTTGACTGTCTGGGAAAATCCAGTTTTCTCCTTTTTTTTATATTTGGTGGCGCGTGCCGTCATGTGGCACACAGCAGTTCTCTTCAATAGTTAGATTTGAACCCCGACCGTCGACTATGCGATTTCTATAACATCAGTTCTGTTATATATTGCGAATGACTAAATATACTTCATGTCTCTAAACCTAGGAAAGACTTATATAAAACAAGCTTAGCATACTCTGCCACTCAGTTGTGGAACAATCTTCCATAAGAAATCAAAGACATCATTAATCATTATACATACAGTCGCAACCTGCTTGAACACTACCTCAGGACAGACTACATTCCCCCATAAAAAGAAAAACAACAACAAAGACAATAATAGTGGTAAATTATCTCGAACGGCAACTATCCAAAACACATTCCCATATGCATGGCACGTTACACCTTCCTTGGGTATTTATAATGCCCATGTTAAACATTGCCTCACTGAGTCATGTATTATTGATTATTTTTCATGCGTTTTAATGCTTATTGTTCTTTTGTTGTCAAAGATTTGCTTCATAAGAAATGTTGAATGAAAGAATGTATGAGAGGAAATAGAGAAGAAGGGCAGAATGTCAGACGGGCCTGCAAGCCCAATTCTTAACCCTTTGAAAATAAAGATTTTCGTTTGTTTGTTCGTTCGTTCGTTATCACCTGACATTGCTGTCATCACCTCATATTACTGCCATTTCATTACATTTCTGGATCACCTCATATTGCTGTCATCACCTCACATTTCTGTCATCACCTTATATTGCTGTCATTCCCTTACATTGCTGGCATCACCTCACATTACCAGGATCATCTCATATTGCTGTCATTCCCTTACATTGCTGGCATCACTTCACATTGCTGTCATTCCTTTACATTAGTGTAATTCCTTCACATTGCTGGCATCACCTCACGTTGCTGGCATTACCTCACATTGCTGGCATCACCTCACATTGCTGGCATTACCTCACATTGCTGGCATCACCTCACATTGCTGGCATTACCTCACATTACTGGCATCACCTCACATTGCTGGCATTACCTCACATTGCTGGCATCACCTCACATTGCTGTCATCACCTCACATTGCGGGTATCACCTCACATTGCTGTCATTCCCTTACATTAGTCCAATTCCTTCACAGTGCTCTCATCACCTCACATTGCTGGCATCACCTCACATTGCTGTCATCACCTCACATAGCTGGCATCACCTCACATTGCTGTCATCACCTCACATTGCTGGCATCACCTCACATTGCTGGCATCACCTCACATTGCTGGCATCACCTCACATTGCTGGCATCACCTCACATTGCTGGCATCACTGTCAGGGTCTTAAACCTGGCTCGTTGTACCTAACATATGTGAGACAAGTACAAGTACAAAATGATTGGACTTGACACACAATGACACTAAGTTCAATGGATTTATTCACAATTCACATGCAAGACAATCTAGTTTGGCATGTGATTATCATTACAATACATATACAATACATCAGTACACTTACAGACAAAACCTACAGCATCACAGTCTATCTCACAAGATATACAAGCACTCGACTTTCGGGCACAGAAACGATAGAAGCCTTTCTCAACCCACACGTCTTGTCATGTCCGAGTTCCCAAGCAGTCTGCCGGTTTCCTCACACAGTGCTTGCCCTGTGGACTGGCTTCACGAGGACTGCGTGCGTCTTGCTTTGTCCTTGCCTGACCGCTGACGATCGCGTCAGCCAGCAACCTGGGGGCAGGTAACTGGTACTCGCCTGGCGGCCGTAACGATGTTACTGCATCCCGGCTGGAGACTATTCGCCTGGCGGGCGTAACGATGTTCCTGCATCTCGGTTGGAGACATAGAGATTCTGACACGCTCCCCCGGGGCTCATTCATGAAAGATTTTATATTTCATGCATAATCTACCTAGACATAGGGTTTATATTTTAACCATGTCAGAATCGACCTTTCTGTTGTCATGTACATTGGCATAGAAATACATAAGAAATGCAAGTTGTATGTTAAGTCGTGCGGTGTTCAATCTTCACCACTTTCCAAGTTTCATCCTCTCGATGGATGATCACCTGAGTTGCAATGTTGACCCAGTCAGATCGGTAGCATCAGCAACAATGCAACTACCTCGCAACCTCTAAAAAAACTGAATAATATGCTTTTCGCAACAAAAAAACATCAGGTAAGACCGTAATACGACTTTTTATAAGCCGTATTCAACGCTCGAGTTCCCACCTCATTTGGCCGGGAGCTCTTCCGTTGGTCTACAACTCCGGTAACCCTATACCATACCTAGCTGATGACCATTTGGAGTGTTGACAATCTGGCAACACAATGGCTATTTTTATACAACACATTTCTGAATACATTTCATTTACCGCCCTTAGTGTAATAAAGTAATAACAACAAAAATGAAAGGGACATAATTTCAAAAGATTTCAAATCTAAATTATTACAATTATTGTTCTATTTCTCAGCGTCATAGCTTGATGCTTTTCCATACTAGCGAAAAAAATGTCGATAGTGTGAATAAGTTAATCCAGATATGATTCTAAGATTACATTAGTCGAAAAATATTGATACACAATTCGTGTATTTGAAATTGGTGTTTCATAATTATTTTAGAAGCGTCATACATTTTTAAGATTTTTGTTTATCGTCTGCTACTTTTGATCTAAATTTACAAATCATCCGGAAGTACACACGAACAGCTGGTGTTGTTAAAACTCTATCACACACTTGTTCCGCTCTGGTGTAGCAATGCGAAATTGTTCTGATAGTTTATGTGTTCGTTGTTTCGCTGGAAAACTTCTGGATTCTGATTAACTGCAGTGGTGTAAATGTCAAAGTTCAGTTCACACTTTCGTTCACGGATTAAAATGTCACTGGATATGATCCACTCGCAGATACCAATGATAACTTGATTAGTTCGCTTCAGGTAAGTTGAAAGCGCATGTGGCACTGTACTTGTTTTATAATATATACAATTAATATTGTTCGCTTTCTACCACACACTACACAATTATTCCAGACGATTACTACACTAATAATAAAATAAGAAACAATATTTACAGTGTGAATGAACCCTATCACATCACATCATCGATGTACACAGCTTTTCTGAAAAAACAAATTCACTGATGGCTGTGTTGGTCTGAGTGTTTTCGTTGTACCTAACATATGTGAGACAAGTACAAGTACAAAATGATTGGACTTGACACACAATGACACTAAGTTCAATGGATTTATTCACAATTCACATGCAAGACAATCTAGTTTGGCATGTGATGATCATTACAATACATATACAATACATCAGTACACTTACAGACAAAACCTACAGCATCACAGTCTATCTCACAAGATATACAAGCACTCGACTTTCGGGCACAGAAACGATACGAAGCCTTTCTAAACCCACACGTCTTGTCATGTCCGAGTTCCCAAGCAGTCTGCCGGTTTCCTCACACAGTGCTTGCCCTGTGGACTGGCTTCACGAGGACTGCGTGTGTCTTGCTTTGTCCTTGCCTGACCGCTGACGATCGCGTCAGCCAGCAACCTGGGGGCAGGTAACTGGTACTCGCCTGGCGCCGTAACGATGTTACTGCATCCCGGCTGGAGACTATTCGCCTGGCGGGCGTAACGGTGTTCCTGCATCTCGGTTGGAGACATAGAGATTCTGACAATCACCTCACATTAGTCCAATTCCTTCACAGTGCTCTCATCACCTCACATTGCTGTCATCACCTCACATTGCAGTCATTACCTCACAGTGCTCTCATCACCTCACATTGCTGTCATCACCTCACATTGCTGTCATCACCTCACATTGCTGTCATTCCCTTACATTGCTGGCATCACCTCACATTGCTGTCATTCCCTTACATTAGTCCAATTCCTTCACATTGCTGGCATTACCACATTGCGGGCATCACCTCACATTGCTGTCATTCCCTTACATTAGTCCAATTCCTTCACAGTGCTCTCATCACCTCACAGTGCTCTCATCACCTCACATTGCTGGCATCACCTGACATTGCGGGTATCACTTCACATTGCTGGCATCACCTGACATTGCTGAGATCACCTTACATTCCAGTCAGCACTTTTAAACAGCTACTGTGACCTCTGATGATGTCTTCTAAGAATGCCATCAGTCAGTGTTCAAATTGTTGCAACCTGCTACTGCTGTCATCTTGTCACAGTGCTGTATTTGATATTTATACTTCACACTGATAATCTTGCATGGATGTCAACAGAAGGTGAATAATACTGATAATTGCTGCCATCTTGATGTTCCAGTGACTGTGAAAGTGTGGTGATGCCACTCGTCCCGAAGCAGACTTGTGCCCACTGTTTGTGTAGTATAGAGAACAGGAATACAACTACAATCAAGGTCAGTGGAACAATGTGTATGTGTAGTTGACTTCATTTGCTCATAGTCTCTTCATTCTCATCTCTGCTTTCTTGGACACAGGCAAACAGTATGTGACACCTACCTCCTGTCATTTGTGTCTGAGGTTCATTTCTCTCATTACACCTGCCTTACAGAAATGTGAGGTGTCTTTCCCCTCATGATACCTGCCTCCCGTCACTTGTGTCCCAGGTTCATTTCTCTCATGACATTTGTCTCCTGTCATATATGCCGGGTTCATTTCACTCATGACACTTGTCTCCTGTCATTTGTGTCTGAGGTTAATTTTTCTCATGACATCTGCCTCCCACCATTTGTGTCTGAGGTTCATTTCTCTCATGACACCTGCCTCTTGTCATTTGTCTGGTGTTAATTTTTCTCATGGCACTTGCCTTTTCATTTGCGTAATGTAAGATAATTATAGACATGACTAAAGAATGATTTTTCTTATTCTCCGTTCGTCCGGAATGTTGTTTTAGGCGTAATTGCATTATGCTTGTTTACAGTAGAGCTGCGATATATGCACCTTTCGGCAGACATATGTTGGCCGGATTAACCTTCCTGGGGACATGACATGACAAAATATGATGATCCTTGAACATAAGAGGCATGACAAAGGAACATAATCCTTAGGGCAGATTAAGTATTACAATGGACAATCTGTGGACAAGAAGAGGCATGACAAAAGACGATGGTTTTATGACTAAGGAAGACTTTAGTACCAACGAGGCATGACGGGAAGAGAATTTTAGGACAACATACACATGATTCATTGGCACCTTGCCGTCTTGACAGACGATAGTTTGTGCTTTAAAAAGGCACAATAACTTTTACCTATGGCGGTAGCGAATGTGACTGATAAGGCCACTTCGCGCTGTAAATGTTCGTTCACAGTGGGTACATGTGAACACTTCCATAGCACAGAGCCTGGGCTAAAATATAGAGATCATGTGTTGCCCATGCAGCATGATCCCTCTCTCGGCCTGCCTAGTTCACTCCAGAGGAAAGGTAACACCTCTACATCTGGAACAAGACAAGCTGCAGAAGCTGCCGGATCAGCAAAGCAATGCTCTAACTGTCCGCCTGTCGGAGCTTCGATCCTAGACCAGCCGCCAACCAAGGCTTAGGGCCTGGTCTGCCCTGCCATGACATTTGTCTTTAGGTTGCATTTCCTCGCACCAGGGTAAGGCTTCTACTCTCCCAATTGCGCTCTTCCACCCGAAGCCGTTGGCACAATGTGGGGTGTCAAGTTTGGTAAGCGCCGCCCAACGTTCGGCAAACTAACTTATATAAAGAGACTGGATTGTACTCAGAACCATGTGGTCACAAACAAATCACCCTTCAAGATTTAACTGAACCCAGGATTTCCAGATTGGCAAGCAGTGGCACTTGAATGATTATTAGCAAAGTTGGTAAACAAAAGAGTACAGCAGACTTTTATTTTTCAGTCTTTGTTTGTCCTCAGGTAAGCATGTTCTTCTCTCTGAAAAGCTGACACTGTCCTTTGAGGCCACACTTATCTCTCTAGTCAACTGGCGCTGTCCATTCACATGATAAAGGAGGATAAAAGATGCATGATAAAGGAAATGGACTTTAGAACAAAAGAAACATGACAAAGTAATTTTTTATAACAGAAGAAGCATGAAAAAGGAATTTTGTGTTACAGCAGAAAAGACCTGACTAAGCTACACTGTAGGGTTTAACAAGTTTTGCAAGGTAAACAAACCCTTGTGCAGAAGGGGGATGGCAGGGTAAGCTTGCCTTAAGGCGCATGATGGGCAATAAAGAAGAAACATCTTTGAGTAAAAGCAGGGCAGAAATGAAATGTGATATAGTGTATCTTCTCCTGCAGGTTGTGGTCATCTTCATCATCTGTGTGGTGTCACTGCTGTTCTTCTACATGTTGTTCCTGATTTGCCTGGACCCACTGATCCAGCGACGCCCCACCAGTTACCAGCAGCATACCAACGAGGAGGTGAATTTGGTAACCACTTGGCTGCGGGTTCTTGGCGGCTTTTCTTTATCTCTGTGATGGGATATGAGTGGCATGCAGCAAGGCACATCATTCAGTCTTCATTGCTATCTCAAATGTGGCTTGTAACTAATGTCACACTGGTAAAAGTAGTGCTATATGCAGAGTGACTTCCACAAAGCTAAGCTCATCATTGTCACCACAAATGTTCTTGTAGTTAGTATTAGCATAGCTAAAAGTAGTGATAATGGCAGTGAATGCTATACGACTAAGTCTGAAAGCAAATTATATTGAAATCTGACATACCAGTCTAACAAACAAATTTTATAAAAATTAAAGAACATAAAAATGGGGGGAAACTACAATAACCATGATCAACTAGTTTGACAGCTGAAATGTTGCACCTGAACACAAAATAAAACATCTAATTATGGGGCAGAAGAAGCACTTGACTTCCTGTCATCTCATATTTGTGTGAACCGTTTTGTTCTGATGAGATAATGCATCCACTGCCAGGCAAGTGTTTTGTGTTTGTAGTTGTGTTTGCCATACTGTTAGTGAAGACTGGTACACATGTTTGATTCTGTGTTTCTCTCTTTTGTTGAGCTTGCTGTTCTCATTGAATATTATTTTGTGTGTGTGTAGAGAAATATGCTGTCGATCATAACTGGCTCTGTGGCGAAGGGGTTACAAACGCAGTTCATAATATCATGTACCACATTCAAAACACAGTTGCGGGTGTTTGGCAGCAGACCATCATACATTGGTTTATTATAAAATGGTATGAGTGCCACTCATTCAGAAAGCAATGGCAAACTACTAAGCGTAAAGTTGCCAAGAAATCACAAACACCTAAAAAATGCTGGGGTTGACTGTAATGTCCTGTAATGGATATGCAGCTAACTTTATACTCTTACAAATAACATAGCCTATTTTCAGTTGGTTTTGAATCTTAAATTTAACTAAATGCATGGTCAACTATAAGAGACTGCTGAACATAATCTGTTTCTTTGATTGTGAATAGTGATACATCTAAATATGTATTCTATGTGAGACATAACAATAACATTCTTTTGTTTAGAGCTTTCACAGTCTTTGGTTATTCAGATTTAATGCGTAGTATATAAATCATCAAATAGCACCACACAAATTTAATTTTCTTTTTTCTTTAAAATTAATAATTTAAAAAAATAAGTAAATATCAGGTGACATGAAAGTCCTTGCTGCATGCCAAAGTGATACATTGCTTGGTGTGTTTGTGACAAAGTCATACCCGTTGTGGTAGTCCACTATGTTTTTATTATTATTTTTATTATTATTATTATTATTATTATTACTATTTTGGTTGTAATAGTTGTGATGTGTTTGTGTTACTTGTGGTACTTAGTGTGTGTGTGTGTGTGGGTGGATATGTGACAGGTGGTTAGGTTTTGTTGTGTGTAGAATATACATCTAGAATCTAGCGTTAATTTTACATGTAGAATACCAACAGGTATATTCAGCTTACATGGGACACTTACACTCAGAACATAGGGAATACATGACATAAAGAACATTTGGAGTACGTGACATACATAAAGAACATATGGGATACATGACATAAAGAACATTTAGAATATGTGGTATACACCAAGAAGATGCAACTGATATGATATAGAACAAGAACATTTTACTGACTTGAAATATATCAATAATATTTAACTGACATGAAATATATAAAAAATATTTTACTGATATGAAATACACAAAGAATATTTTACTGGCATGAAATACACTAAAAATATCTTGCTGATATGAAATAAACCAAGAATATTTTGCTACCGTGAAATACACCAATAACATTTTACTGATGATACACCAAAAATATTTTACTGACATGAAATATACCACAAATATTTTACCGATATGAAATGCACAAAAAACATTTTACTGACTTGAAATATACCAAAAGTATTTTACTGACATTAAATACACCAAGAACATTTTACTGACATGAAATATACCAAGAACGCGTTACTGACATGACATACAGCAAGGTTTCTGTGTTTTAAGAATTGACATCATAGCAAAGGTTCACACCCATAGTCTCCCTCAGCAAATGTCGTCAATTGTAGATGCAGATCTGTTCAGTAAGACAGTGGTTGCACGAACATCAGATTCAACCTCTTATACATCCCTCCTTAACAGAACCAGAATTCTGTCTAATCTCAAGCATCATTAAATATGTTGTTGCATCTGTTATCATGTCTTCAACTATCCGTTGTCATTCATACATAGTCTTTCAAATGTCTGTCCTGCCCATCATGCATATCCCAAGTTCTGGCTCTGTTAAAGCCAAGAGGTTTGCTGGCTGGTTATCTTGCACTCCAGCATTACCCAGACTTATGTCTATGTCAGTCCCTGTAAGAGAAGTGTCCATGCATCGTCATGCTACATCTGCCCATTTTGAACTGAACACAAAGCAAACTTAACATCAGCATGATGGTTGCTTCCATGTCTCGATTACCCACAGCCCACCTCAAATCTCCAGTGATTGCACGTATCTTCATACTTGAGGTTGTAGATCTATGGGCTTGATTCTCTTAAGAGATGACTTCTCCCTGACTTTAGCTGACTATCACAATCTAGGTTCCTCTCCACGATACACAGAACTGTTGGTGTTTCCTTGTGACATTAGATTAATCAAGTTTACTCTCTAAGATACACAGAACTGTTTGTGCTTACTAGTGAATGTTTAACTTACTTAACATGCCAACTTACATTAGAATTGTTATTGTTTAGTGTATACCCTTTTTTTTTGGGGGGGGGGGGGTGTATCTTCATGCATGTTTGACTTCCCAAACATTCAGCACTCTCACCTCAGTTGATACTGCCACTCATTCCTGACCTTTGTGCACACCTCCCCATCTCCCAAATGGTAGCAGCTAAAGGTCAAGTTTGTTACAAATCCCATAGTCCTTGTTTGTTATAATAATTGACCGCGGTCATGTCTGTTTGTGTCTGCCTGTCTGTTTTCTGCTAACCTAACAACCTTGAACAAATGAAGCTTCATATCACTTGCTTGCTTGTGTTACTCTTGTTTGAATCCTTGGGTGAATCCAGACTCCTCATTCCTTTCTGACAAACCACATTCACTACTTGAACATGTTTCTCATGTTTTATATTGCACAATGAAGAGTATGTAGAATGTATTACATTCACTGTTATTACCTGTTTTCTTTTTCAGAAACTCCTTAATATAGATTGTTTGTTTTTGTCTTAAGCATCACATGAAAAATATGTATGTTTTTCTTTGTTTAATGCTTACGTTTGTTTTTTTTATATTTTATTTTACTATTTCAGTCACCGGAATTCTATGAGGTTTTCGTTTTTCTTTTTTTCTTTTAGCCTTGAGGTTCATGTTATTATTCTGAATATCCATATGCTTTAAAGTACTGTCACACGTGATGAAATCATATGTAGTTAACCCATATCAGCTACACCTTAATGTTCACCTGCTTGGTTTATGTCACGTAGTGATAGGCTGCAGTAGTTATAATTGTCTGGGAAAACTTGTAGAGAACTTATCACAGAGTATTTCCTCTATTGAACGCATCACAGAGTATTTCCTCTACAGATATTATCACCAATTATTTCCTCTAGAGAACATATCATAGATTATTTCCTCTGTAGAACATATCACGGATTATTTCCTCTATAGAACTTATCACAGATTATTTCCTGTATAGAACTTATCACAGATTATTTCCTCAATAGAACTTATAAAAGATTATTTCCGTTATAGAACTGAAGTGCAGATGATTTCCTATATAGAAATGTTTTCCTATTTAGTAATTATTCTTTTAAACTATAAAGTTAGTACCATCACAGAGTCTGCCATTGAGGTGTGTGGTGTTAGGCCTTCACATATTCTAGGCTGAGACATAGTGAGGCGGGGTGCCAGTTCCCTTCCTCATATATCCATATTAATTTCTGGTCAAATTGTGAACGAGGACTGGGTGGCCGAGGGGTCAGAATGGGCGTCTTATATATCGTGAGACATTTGTTCAATACTCGGTGAAGCTCTGGGTGTTTAATAAACTCTTAGCCTGTACACTTTGTGGCGACTGCTTGGGCAAGCGGCATTGATTCCTCGGCCTGGAAAATCTTGGCAAATTCCAGCAGTAGTGCAGACGTGTAATGAAAACAGACTAATACTAGTGAGCAGACGGAGCAGGAAAGATATGTTTGGCTAGTGGGTAAAAGCTGGGCTACAAGTTCTGTTTTTATAAGGAACATTGACTCTTAGCTTGCTAGACAAGGAGATTGCCACAGAGAGCTGGATTCTATCGTAGAATGACGTTCTCTTGTTACACAGAAGAGCTGGATTCTACCGTGGAATGATGTTCTGTTGTCACACAAGGATGCACACGCAGCAGTTGTGACATGGTGAGACTGGAGAAACGCTCTGCCTGGATATTGTTGGAAGGTTCGGTTCTTCTTCTGAACAGGGCAAATCCAGTTTGGATGGACTTTACACTAATCCAAGTTAGTTGTGGTTGGATTATGGATAGTGGGCAGATGGTGTACAGTGTACCAGTAATGGATAGTGTACCAGTATTGTAGTGGAAAGTGTATAGACAGTGTACCTACGGTTAATAGTGCAATGCTAGCAGATAGTGTTTCATTAGTAGTCAGTGTACTGATAGATAATGTGCCATTAGTAATTAGTGTGCTGATAGTAGATAGTGTGCTGATAGTAGATAGTGTGCCATTAGTAGTGTACCATTAATAATTAGTATAATGATAGATAGTGTACCATTAGTGTACTGATAGTGTACCAGAAGTAATTGGTATGCTGATAGTAGATAGTGTACCATTAGTAGTGTACCATTAATAATTAGTATAATGATAGATAGTGTACCATTAGTAGTTAGTATACAAATAGTAAGTTCATAAAGTACTATTAGTAATTAGTGTGCCAGTAGTAGATAGTGTACCATTAGTAATTAGTGTACCGATAGTAGATAGTGTGCAGATAGTGGATAGTGTACCAATAGTAGTGTACACTAGTAGATAGTGTACCACAAGAAGGTAGTATATAGATAGTAGTATACCAACAGTGGATAGAGTACTTACAGTATAGTGGATAATGTTCTGATAGTGGATAGTGTTCCAATAGTGGATAGTATACCAACAGTGGATAGTGTACTTACAGTATAGTGGATAATGTTCTAATAGTAGATAGTATACCAACAGTGGATAGTGTACCAACAGTGGATAGTGTTCCAATAGTGGATAGTGTACTCACAGTATAGTGGATATTGTTCCAGTAGTGGATACTTTACAGATAGTAGATGGTGTGCAGTGAGAGAATAGCATACAGACAGTAAATAATGTACAAACAGATCATTGTATACTGACAGCGGATAATATAGTGTACCAAAAGTGTATACAGCCATGTAGAAATGAAGATTGGCAAGCTGAGCTATGACCAGAAAAAATAGACTGAAACATTGGTTTCACTAGGTTACAGTTCATGCTAATGGATACACACAAATCATGCAAATGCAGCGTACCATTTGGCTTTCACCATCCCCTTTATTGCCAAGAAAGTAAAAAGGTGGACATTTTCACATTTACATTTACTCTGAAGAGAAACCTGGCATTGCTTATGCTCTTTCGGGGGATTTTTCAATAACTTTATTTGGACGAGGAAGTTTGGCATGGTAATACAGTTGGATTGAACACAGCTTAGCTGTGAATCCATGTAGACAACTATGATAATAGTACAAGTATAAATGTTTAGAAGTCATGGCTTTACAGCCGGCAACAGCTGGTCTCCGTGTCAGTAACAGCTGGCGAGCCAATGAGAAGTGCTGGGCCACAGGGGAATGTGGTGCACTCAGGTGGAAGCAATTAACACAAAGTAACTATCATGGCATTTCTCATCGCTGGTGTACAACCTCATGACAGTTTAGAAGGCTGATGTATAAAGGATATCACCAAGTGCTATGCAGGCTCTGTGTGTGTGTGTGTGTGTGTGTGTTTTTTTTTTTTTTTTAATTTACGACATAGAAGATAGAAGACTCACCTGGTAGGGAGTGACATGAGCTACAGGGGAAACTAAACTTTCATGAGTCACAGGTGAAACCAGACTGTTGTGAGCCACAGGTCAAACCAGTCTGTCATGAGTCACAGGTCAAACCAGTCTGTCATAAGTCACAGGTCAAACCAGTCTGTCATGAGTCACAGGTCAAACCAAACTGTCATGAGTCGTAGGTCAAACCAGATTGTCGTGGGCCACAGGTGAAACCAGAGTGTCATCAGGCTACTGAATGATGGATGGTCTAGTATAGTGGCATGGAGAAATTTCGTCAATAGAAATGATCCATAACATCCACGACTGAGATGTGTGGAGACACATGAACACCTACAACTGAGATGTGCGGAGACACATGAACACCCATGACTCAGATGTATGGAGACACATGAACACCTACAACTGAGATGTGCGGAGACACATGAACACCCATGACTCAGATGTGTGGAGACACATGAACACCTACAACTGAGATGTGCGGAGACACATGAACACCCATGACTCAGATGTGTGGAGACACATGAACACCTACAACTGAGATGTGCGGAGACACATGAACACCCATGACTCAGATGTGTGGAGACACATGAACACCTACAACTGAGATGTGCGGAGACACATGAACACCTACAACTGAGATGTGTGGAGACACATGAACACCCATGACTCAGATGTGTGGAGACACATGAACACCCACAACTGAGATGTGAGGAGACACATGAACACCCACAACTGAGATGTGAGGAGACACATGAACACCCACAACTGAGATGTGTGGAGACACGTGAACACCCACAACTGAGATGTGAGGAGATACATGAACCATAACATCAGTTGTCAGGACACATGATGGTGGTCGTCTCAGTTGAACTGTGATAGCATGGTGGTTATTAAATATGCTTACTGAAATGATGGTCTGGGGGTTCTAGTCTTCAGAAGCGCAGTGTTAGATGTGGTCTCCTAACCTGTGCAGCTCTGTGATTGCCATGGCCTCTTAAATATGTTCTGGCGATGTTTCTGTGAAGGATAAATAATGAGGAAGGAAGCTGGTAATTCACACCTCATTGTCCCATAGTGATCTCTGTGGCAAAGCTATGAAGCCATCTGTCTTGTGCCCTGAAGGTCATGAGTTAAGTCGAACCGCATCATTCAGATGAGTACAGTTTTTTTCCTGAGACCCCTGGGAGGTATGAAATCCACAGCTTACAGTATAGCACTAAGCTCAGTACTTGGGCGATGGAACCATGTACTACAAGTCTAAAATGAGGAAACTGTGTCAGTAAACAGGAGCCAGAAGCAAAAACATGCCAAGACCTCAATGATCGCCCACCTATCCATCATATTGAGCAGAAGTCATATCATATTTAGCATAAATGATGGCCAAACACTTCACACCTGAGGATAGTTACTGCTGTGAAAATATCATTAGTCTGAAATAGTCTGAGGGTTGAATAGGATGATAAATAGTATTTCTGCAGTTTTGGGGCAGTTGTAAGGGTTTGGTACTAACTGAAACTACTAGCTTGTATTGTTTTTATATATATATAAATATACAACACTAGCATAACATTGTCTCCATCCCGGGTGTTCTCAGAGACACTGACTTTTGATGGCTGCTTGTATCAGGATGTATGACTGACACACACTGTCTCACTAACTCACCCAGTGTATTGTATTTGTGTACTTAGTTTATCTTATACCAGCGCATTTGTTATGTTATACCAGCACATTAGTTGATCATGTTATACCAACACACTCTATGTCTCGTATGCTGTGTCTTCACTGTGGAACTCTCCTGCACTGTAACACCACAAGATCACCAACATACACCTAACACTACACTGTAGTAGTGTATCAGCAGGTGTATGTTACTGTTTCAAAGATTAGCGTATTTCAGAGTGGATTTCTCTGTTGTCTAGTGTATCCTCTAATGTTGACCCTGTCAGGTGCATTCCTCTTCCCTCTGTGCATGCCATTCTGTGCCTAGTCACTCATGATTTCTGTGCCTAGCCACTCATGAATGGGGGATGAGTGGTCTCGAGGTATGGTGTCCGCCTTGAGTGCTGGAGGTCCCGGGTTCAAGCCCCGGTGATGACCAGGATTTTTTCACGTGGACTTCTCGTAATAAAATTTCCCCTGGTCTCTGGGTAGTGAGATCGGATGCCCGTGTGTATTGTTGCGCACGTAAAAATTCCCTTGGCAGTTGGAAATCGAAAAAGAGTAGCCTAACGGCGCTGCCCGGGCAAAATTTCGAGTTTAAAATCTACCCAAAAGTATTTCAGGATCCTCGCCGGTGCTACGGAGTTCATGCACTGAGCTGAGTTTCTCTGGATTCAGGCTTGAGTTAGGAGTAGAACGGAGCACTTATGGGTTACACCCGTGTGCCATGATGTTGATCCGTCGACTAACCTAAACTAAACTGAACACTCATGAATGCATTGTTTTGGTAGTTCTCCATGTTTATGAACATTTCCTCATGTGACATCTCATCACAGGATCTGACCAATCATGTTTCTTAGTTAAGTAAAAAAAAAAAAAAGTTAAGGACTTTGTTCCCACGCTTTCAGGCGTAATGTTATAGACCCAGTGTCACTCGGCGGCTGATGTGGTCAACATCACACCAGCCTCCTTTATTTCCCAGAACATTTCTGGTACCCTCGTTAGACTGGTTTGACTGGGAGCCCAAGTCAGTAGCTAAATCCCGGCCTCGAGGGGAATTTGAACAGATAACTGGTAGGCAGGCATGCTAGCCGCCATGCTACATGCCTCCCCATGCCTTTCGTTTCAGCATTTATCATTTACTAGCTGACCCTGCCCGGCTTCGCCCAGACCCTGGTGGGGAGCATCTCATTTAATTCATATAAGTAGTCATATAAGATCCCGTTACCGACTATCTGTCTGACTGTCTGTCTGTCTTGGGTAAATGGAGGAGGGAGGAGGAAGAGGGAGATGGAGGAGGGAGGAGGAGGGCGGAGACAGGAGGAGTAGGGAGGAATAGGAGGGAGGAGGAGGGATTAGGAGGAGGAGGGGGAGGAGGAGGGAGGAGGAGAAAGAGGGAGGAGGAGGAATGTGAAGGGAGGAGGAGGGAGAAGGAGGGGGAGGAGTAGGAGGGAAGAGGAGGTAGAGGGAGGAGGAGAGAAGAAGAGGAGGAGGAGGGAGAAGGAGGGAGATAGAGGAGAAGGGAGGAGGAGGGAGGAGGTAGAGGGAGGAGGAGGAGGGAGGAGGAGGAGGGAGGAAGAGGGAGGAGGAAGTGGAGGAGGGTGGAGGGAGGAAGAGGAAGCGGGAGTAGGAGGATGGAGGAGGGAGAGGGAGGAGGAGGGAGGAGGCAGAGGGAGAAGGAGGAAGGAGGGAAAGGAAGGAGGGAGGAGGAGGGAGGAGGAAAGAGGTAGGGGGAGGAGGAGGTAGAGGGAGGAGGGAGAGGGAGGAGGAAGAGGAGGGAGAGGGAGGAAGAGGGAGGAGGAAGAAGCGGGAGGAGGAGGAGGGAGAGGGAGGAGGAGGCAGAGGGAGAAGAAGGAAGGAGGAGGAGGAATGAGGAGGGGAGGAAGGAAAGGGAGGTGGAAGAGGAGGAGGAGGGAGGAAGAAAGAGGTAGGGGGAGGAGGAGGTAAAGGGAGGAGGAGGAGGAAGGAAAGGGAGGAGGAAGAGGAGGAGAAGGGAGGAGGTAGAGGGAGGAGGAGGGAGGAGGTAGAAGGAGGAGGAGGTAGGAGGAGGAGGAAGAGGGATGAGGGAGAAGAAGGGAGAAGGAGGAGGGAGGATGATTGCCGTGTGACGATTCTGTGTAGTCACGTCATTTTCTTCCCTTTCCCTAGCGTTTTGGTTCGGGGATTCTTATTTTGGGAGGGGGAGGAGGGAGGAGGAGGAAGAAGAAAAAAAAAATACGACAGTTGGCTGCTCTGGAATGAAAGGAAGACGTGTAGAAAATTTCATCTCAATCGGATGGGCCGTTCGCGAGCGTATAAAGGACATACATACATACATACAGAGATACATAAATACGCACATCCTAATTTATATATAAGATTTGGCCCAGTTTCATAGCTTTCACCATTTGTTAATTGGCCTTTTAGACATCTTTAAAGATCTTTAATCTGACAGTCTGTGCCATGTATTGATATAAATAAACATGGCACTTGGACTTCAGTTCATTATTGGTTCAGATGTATGTAAGACCTTGCTAGTGATATCAACATTGTTTTAATTTAGTTGGCTGAGCACTGTCACATACTTGCTTCTTCTGCGAGGCCATGACATCGTTTGGAGTAACAGATTGAGGTTGACAGTGTTTCATGTTCACATGGTTCTATTGTTTAGTGTGGTCCAAGCGATGTCCTTAAAGTTATGAAGCTGATATAACGGCCACATCTAAGCCACAATTCCTGTCATAAAACACATCCTGCATGAACAGTACATTACATAGTAGTACATGTCAGTGAGCAACAGCTGCAGCAGACACGCACTCAAGGTCTTCTAGGACATTCTGTGTGTTTGCTAGTGACCCAGTTTTACTAACACATCCAAAATTATGTTTTCTTGCATGCGCATGTGCTCTCAGCATTGCTAGAAACACACAGCCTAATGTGCTCACTCACACTGCATGTTGTTATAATGTCAAGCCTGTATTTCAGATGGTATTTATACTAACTGATACCTTGTGTCATATTCACATTAAGTTAAAGTTAGTTGACACAGTTCACCTATATTTATCTGGTACTTTTGGGTATTTACTAGTTCTCCTTGGTAGAGCAGAACAGCATACCCCTGAAATTCTGACCCTTTGGCAAGGCCAAAGTCGGACTCTGGAAGGTCAGACAAACAGTTATATACTCACTTGTACATGCAACTGAAATGCATTGTGTACATTATAAAGTGCCAAAGTAACATTCAACAATATGAAATACATTCTCAGATCTAAACAGTTTTAAGTTACAAAGTGAAATTAAGAATGGTTGAGCTTTAATTTACTCTTCATTATTGTATGATAAAGAATCATGGACTATTAAAACACAATATGAGTGTAAGGTCCTAAAATGATGAATTGTAGGAATATCATGGCATGAGAAGAAAACAAGTAAAGGAATATTACAAAAACTGGGATTGAAAAATAAAAATAAAAATGACATTAAAGTCAGGCAATTAAGGTATTTCAGGCACAACAAGAAACACAGCTCCTTGCTAATGGATGTGCTGAAGGAAGAAGTAGAGGAAAAGTGTGCGAGAGGATGACAATGTTACATGTGAATAGGTAACAAGAGGATGACAAAGACGATGCCCATATGGATGCAAGATGCAGGACACGGGGTACTGGGGACTCATTACAACCAAACTAAATGTAGAGAAGACATTTCATTTAGTGATTTGACTAATATTTTATAGTTATATTACAGTATATAAGCAGAAATAAACATGAACTAATTCTAATGAGTGAGTACCAAATAACTTTGAAACCCAACTGAATAAATAGATTGTAGAAGAAGGGAGAATGTCTCTGGGCTTCTGAATCATGTGATAAGATTTCTTGTTGAGGTGATGGTTTACATCGGTCAGACTTGTATGTGGAGAGACACCAAGGGTCAGACCTGTGTGGGGATGGACACCTGGGTCAGACATTCAGGGGTTTGCTGTGTTATATCTGCCTGCCATCGCGGAAATTGGGGTTCAGATCCATGTCATTAGTCATGGTTTGGTGAGTGGGAGTATGTGTTCCTACGTGTATGCTGGGCACATAGACAGAATTCACATTTTAAAATGACAGAGAATTCACATTGGTAAGTAGAACATAGGGACAATTCACTTTTTTTAAATGGGACATAGGAAATTCACATTTATAAATGGAACATAGGGAGTATTTATATTAGTGAGCGGGACGGGGCAAGATAAACATTTTGAAATGTGACATGTGGAAAATTTACATTTTATAATGGGGCATAGATAGAATTCATTTAAAAATTATCGCTGACATTCAGATTTGAAAACTATATAAATATTATGTTTTTGTATAAACATAGTCATATATTTTTAATTTATTTAAATGCGTGAAAATATTAAATGCATGCTAAGAACATTCCTAGATGTGTTTGATTGTAAAAATGTATTATGAAATAGTTTTATTTAATTGAACAATTATTGCTTAAAAATAACACCAGTCTTATAGCTAGTAGTGATTTAGTTATGGTGTGTGTGTGCTGGATGAAATATGTTGACTCCAAATCAATCTTGAAGCTACCAAAAGTAGTCAGAATAAATTACCTCAGTTTGTTGATAGAGGCTGAGACACAATGACTACTTTTCAAAAACAAAGACAGACAGTCAATATTGTTTGGCCACATGATGAGCAGATTAAACACTGGAACATGATGTAACAACTAGTAAGATTCATGGGAGAAGAGGTGAAGAAAGGCAGTGAAATATGACCCAAGACAGACTTTCATCATGACATGCATAGATGAGTTCATTGACTCTGTTGAAGATAAGGAGATTTAGAGAAGCAGATTTCCCATGGCAGTTAGCAATAAGTTCAGAGAGACATTTTTGGTATCCATCCTAGAGATCTAGCATGTTCTGTGGAGGACATCACAGCCCAGCTGAAAGACTTGATCTGTTCCCCTCATCTCATCCATTGATATTCTCAGTCTCTGTAATGTCTCATGGTGACCATTGCTCTTATCACAGCCCACTTGAAATAGTTTGTATCTTTTCATTTCATCGGTTGATATATCAAGGTTTCTTTGTCTCATGGATATCATCACTCTTATCACAGCCCACCTAAAATACTTGATCTTTTCATCTCATCTCATTAATTAATATATTACAGTTTCTTTTATGTTAACTCGTATCACCGTGGGTCCACACCTTTTGGGAACCATGCCTTCCAGCACTTTCTAAACCACTGATGTTTATTTCATATGCTGAAGTTACTTTATTTTTCAAGAGACAGGTGTTCCTTAAATGTACTTATCTTTGATACTAAGGGCTTGAAGAATGTCTGTCTCTTTTTAAGAATGTCTCTTTTTTGTCTTCTTGTTCCAGGTCTTAAAATTTAAAAATTTCTTATAATTCATTCTAGCTTTACAGCTTTGATTTAGCTTTTATGTTTGTAAAATTATCTGTTTAACATGTGTCTGGTAGTTTAGGAAATATATACTGAATACACAGCCTGATGTTGGTTAGTTTGCTTGTTGCTTGCAACCTTGTGATGTAACTGTCGCAACACAAACTTAACATTGGATGTGTTCTGTTGCAGGAGGACATGTCTGGGGTCAGGGCAGAGGGTGCCGCCTCCCCAACTGCTGGGGCTGTTTCTGCCTCTGAGATGTCAGCCAGGCAGCGGTCTCTGCTCAACTTGGTACAGAAGGAACAGAAGAAGTGGAAGGGAACTGTTCAAGAACAGCGGAGGAATATTTATGACAGACACTCCATGCTCAATTAAATGGTCAGAAGATGACATGTCTGTCATTTGTTTTATCTGTGTGATATCGGCATTTATTTTCTTTCAACAGATTGCTGTATTAGAGTCAACTTTTCTTTTATCTTGATTACTCCTCTATTTAGAATGCAGAGGTCCCAGAGGGGCTTAGAATGAAAGGAGAGTTGGTGAAAGAAATTTAAAAAAAAACAGACATTAAATATTTCGGCCGCATTAAAAGACATAACATTCTTACAAAAAACGTACTAGAGAGAAAAGTTGAAGGTGAGTGAGCAAGAGGCAGACAGCGATACAAGTGAGAAGGTAATGTCAAGAGATGAATAAACATCAGTTAGAGTGTACAACCAGGGTAAGAGACTGATGGAGATTCATTGCAGCCAGTCTTCATTATGGAGATGTCTGATTGATGGAATCTGTTATTTCTTTAGTATGTTGAAAATACAATTTTCTACATTTCAGCTAGAACATGCAGTGTCCTCACTTGCAGCGCCACATTTGCGCAGTGCCCATTCCTATACTTGTGGTTGAGTGTGTGGCTATGGGACATCCACGCCTAGCAGATAGGAGTGTCAAAGCTTGGCCATTGACATGCCTGACAAGTCTCTTTCTGGTATGAAACTGAGACCATTTCACATTTGTGTATATAGTCCTTATGCCTATTGGTGATGTGTTCAAGTCTCCCCAAAGACAAGACTTTTTAAACGTGTGCCTGGGCTGCCAGGTTCTAGGCTAAAATGGCTACCAGGAAATTTTCTGTGAAATAACAGCGGCTGGCATGATATTGTCCACATGACCCATCCAGTGCTGGTTAGCCATATATGGGGCTAACATCATATACCCAACGCACCTCAAGTAGTGGGAGAGTTTGCTTGACATGTCCATGGATTGTTGTCTTTGGACCTGAGGGAGACAGCCAGACTTGACTTGTCCACGGAATTTTGTCTTGGTCTGGACCTGAGGGAGACAGCCAGACTTGACTTGTCCACAGGATGTTGTCTTTGTCTGGACCTGAGGGAGACAGCCAGACTTGACTTGTCCACGGAATGTTGTCTTGGTCTGGACCTGATGGAGACAACCAGACTTGACTTGTCCACGGAATGTTGTCTTGGTCTGGACCTGAGGGAGACAGCCAGACTTGACTTGTCCACGGAATGTTGTCTTGGTCTGGACCTGATGGAGGCAGCCAGACTTGACTTGTCCACAGAATGTTGTCTTGGTCTGGACCTGAGGGAGACAGCCAGACTTGACTTGTCCACAGAATGTTGTCTTGGTCTGGACCTGAGGGAGACAGCCAGACTTGACTTGTCCACGGAATGTTGTCTTGGTCTCGACCTGATGGAGACAGTCAGACTTGACTTATCCACGGAATATTGTCTAGGTCTGGACCTGAGGGAGATGGCCAGACTTGTCCACAGAATGTTGTCATGGTCTGGACCTGAGGGAGACAGCCAGACTTGACTTGTCCACGGAATGTTGTCTTTCTCTGGAGCTGAGGGAGACAGCCAGACTTGTCCATGGAATGTTGTCTAGGTCTTGATCTGAGGGAGACAGCTAGACTTGCCCTGGCAGCAGGCCTACATGTATATCATTGCCATTGACCTGGATCTAGAAAAGGACAGAGAAGACCATATAGCAGATGTATCTTTTGTGGCGTAGCGATCAGTGTAAAACCCTGACTAGTAACTCCATGACCTGGTCTATGTGGGATCTGTAATATTTCACATACTGTCAGCAGTATATGTTACGGACTTCTCTAAGTTGTCAGGCCAGTTATCTCTGTGTTTCTCCTTCAGTGCTGTGCTTTATGTTAGACATTGCTATGGAAGTTAGGTAGTCAGTGTTCAGCTTCAGTGTTTCACTTTTGTCAGTGTGGAATGTTGATGGGAAGTGCCAGGTTTTTTCCATATATTGTGTGAATTGCCATGGTTAACGAGATTAAAACATGTGTAAGCATATTTGGCTGTACCCTGGTATCTGTGGTGGAGAGATGGGTAGGCAGAGTGGCCTGGGAGTTGATCGGCGGTAGAACTGATCAAGAACACAGTGGATAAATGTTTGTGTAGGATTATGATTACCCACACTGCTGAGCATGGCACATGATGATGATGATGAACATGCAAATTATGTGCTGGATTACATTGTAGTAATTTAATATCTGACTAGAATGTTCTGATAGCTGTGGCAAAGCTGGATCAGTATTCTGTCAAGTAGTTGAATCAAGTAATGTAGTGGGGTCAGACCGTTGCTACGTGTGCATAATGTTGTATGCAGATACATGTTCACACTAATTGAATGTCTTGTAATGGGAGATGTGATGTGATGTTGGGAACATTTCAGGTCTTCAATATTGTTCATCATTGATCACAGCAGATGAGACGACATGGGGTGGTGTGTGATTACTCATGGGGAACATAATGTTTTGTTGGCAACTGGAAGATCTGTTACATGTATAAATCTGTGATGCTTTTGTGTGTGTGTGTGTGTGTGTGATTCAGGACAAGTACTTTGTTTTATCTGTGGATTTTGCTTTCTCTAGAAGAAAGAATAGAGGATAGAACATTTACTGCTCCAATGTCAAAATTGATGTACATAATATTAATTGATTATTTAAAACAATGTACATGTACAGAGTTGATTTCTGGACAAAGGCTGATTATCTTTAGTTTCATTCTAGATATTATTTGTGTTCTCTGTTGTCTTTTAAATATTTCTTTTCACTAGTTTCGACACTACTGTAAAGCTTCACACTTTTTATGTTTGCTTATGTATCTGATATTCCATGGTCTCTGGTGATTCCTATGTTTTCTTTGTGTGTTTGTCAACCTTGAGACGTTTTCAGAATCAACATTCCTAATTTGTATAATTGATTTATAAATGGTACCCCATTTCTTGCTGGGCCATTTAACGTTTATGTTGATTATGTTTTGCATGGATGATGTGTAGTGACAGAATTACGATTATTCGTTGCATTTATTCATTCCTTGTCAAATGTTGCTGTAAGGTTGAGGGTTTTGTAAATGTGGCTGAGGGATGGGCAGAAATTTTGCGTATAAGCAGAGAGCCTTGCAGACATGTGAAGTTAAAACAGGCAAGGAATGTATAATTCAAGGAGAGACAGGGAGAGATGTTGGGTTTTAAAGTGCAGAGTTGAAACAGACTAAGAATATATATGATTGATCATGTATAGAGACAGATTTAAGTTGCTGAAACACACTGAATATATATGTATCCTTGGATAGGGACAAACTGGTGTTGTTGAATCAGACATTATAATTGGTCCAGGGACAGACTGGTGTTGAAACAGACAGGGTAATTAATTGGCCCATGAACAGGGACAGACTGGTGTTGTTGAAACAGACAGTGAATATTTGACTGATTTGAGAATAGAGACAGGCTGATTGTGCTGGCAACAAGTGAAGTTAAAACGAACAAAGATTGTTCAACTTAATCTGGTATAGAGAAAGAGGGAGACAGATTTGCTTGCGGTCAGTAATATTAATGGCATGTGAAGTGGACATTAAAGAATGATATAGTGTGGTTATGTATTTCCATATTTTCTTCTGTTTTGTTATGCACAGCATAGATATGTATGTATGCACACATACAGTTTGTACAGTGTTAGTCAGTATTTGATGTTATTACTGCTGTTATTGTGTAGAACTAACGTGTTTATTCTGTGTAGTAGGCGTGTAAGGTTGGCGTTGTGTGTATGAGCAGAGTTTGTGCTACAATGTTGGTGTTATTATATATATTATTTGTGACATATATCATTAGTATAATTAAATGTATCATATCTGTATACACAAGTAAACACAGGACATTTGGTGTTGCTCTTGATCATATTTATAAATCTATGTGTAAATGTGTGTAAAATTACTAAAAACATGGAAGTTGATTCTTTCACTTTGTTTTTAGCCACTTTTTTTTTAAAAAGTTCTGACAGTTTCTTTTAGCCACTCTTATATAAGTTCTGACATTTTGCTTTTAGTGAATGTATTTAAATTCTTGTTTATTGTGTTCACAAGCCACTGTCTTCCCTTCCATTGTTTGTTAGCATCAGTGTTGTTCTCTTTGTTGTTGTGTGTGTGGACACATACTCCTCTGTTACCCTGCCACCACCCAGCAGTCATCCATAGATAATCTCAAGTGCAGTCAGGGTTAAAGACTATAGCACTGTGTTGTTTGCTGGTGTACTGTAGGGGCATTTTGTTTGATGAAGTCAGATGACTGTCCTAGTCAGTACTTGCACAGTGTAGGCAATAGCCACATAGTGCAGGCAGTACCTGCACAGCGTAGTCAATACTTGCAGTGTAGGCAATAGTCACATAATGTAAGCAGTTTGCAGCATGTAAGCAGCACAAACACAGTGTAGGCAGTATTTATATTGTGTAGGCAGTATCCTGTAACCATTATACTTCATTTTCTACCTAGCACTCCATAGTCATTACTCTATCGATTACTCTTTATCCAGCACTCTATCACCAGCATACTCTATCCAGCACTCCGCTCCCAGGTCTCTGAATCTGGCACTTTCTACCCAAATGCATACTCTCCATAACTCTAACCAACACTCTACCAGAAACACTCTACTCAGCACTCTCAATCAACATTACACTGCCTAACTCACTCTCGGGGATTGTACCCCTGCATACCATCCACACAGAAAAATAGGTGCGTGTGAGAGAGGGGAGGGTATGTTTGTGAGGGCGAGACGTGTGAGCGGGAGACATGTATTGTAAGAGACGTGTGGGAGAGAGACTGTGTGTGTGAGAAAGTGACGAGAGAGATGCTTGTATGAGAGAGAGATACATATGTGTGTATTAGAGAGACATGTGTTTGTAAGAGAGAGTGAAACTTATGTGAAGGAGAGACATGTGTACGTGAGAAATATGTATGTGAGAGAGACGCGTGTGTGAGAGGTATGAGTGTGTGTGGGAGGTGATTGTGCGTGAGAGATGTGTGTGAGTGATGTGCATGTTAGAGCGACGTGTGTCAGAGGAATGTGTGCGAGATAAACACATGTGATAGACACATTGTTTACGCGAGAGCAAGAGAAAGGCTGTGAGTCAGACGTGTGAGAGAGAGACGTGTGAGGGAGAAAGACATGTTAGGGAGACATTGTGTGCGTGAAAGCAAGAGAGAGACTATGAGTCAGACGTGTATGAGAGAAAGACATGTAACATAGACACTATGCGTGGGAATGACGTATGTGTGTGTGTGTGAGAAAGAGAGAACTATTAAATGTATATGAAATAAGCAAAAGACAATTAGAAGTGCAAAACACTCCGAGGTTTCGACTATGAAGTCTTTCTTAATGTAAAAACAAACACCGTTGTCTAGAGAAAACACGTATTGAAAAGTGTAATAAAGTCGAATCAACGCAAACATGGATATCAAATACTACTTGAAATAATTATAAATACAGTTTTACTATAATCATCGAAACATGACCATGTTAAATAAGGAAAGTGTCAAACGGACAGTTCAACATTCCTGGTTAAAGTTCTCGCTAACGCAGCGTTGTGGGACAAATGTGGACATAGGAACATCATAACGGGAAATAGAATCACATATGGACATCGTCGTCATCATCATCATCACAGCCTCCGGGACGCAGAGGTGTTTTCAAGGCACCAGGGCTGAGTTCTATACTGGCCAAGACGTATTGACGCGTCCTCGCCGAGTGTCCTGGCTGAAGTCAGTAGGATCGTTGATTCTTCCGAAGTCGGAGAGTGTCTTCCTGTACGGCGAGGAACCACCAGTCTGCACACCAATAAGCCAGACATGGGACAACGGATGCTCACGCAAACCTCAGGTTCTGTATGACATCACACTTATGTTGGACAACAGGATGTCTTCATCCGACATACAGGACTTCACGCTGGTGATCACAGTCAGCGAACACAAGCAAGCAAGCAAGCATCACAGTCTCCGTCTGCTGCTGCTTCTTCTTCTTCTTCTTCTTCTTCTTCTTCTTCTTCTTCTTCTTCTTCTTCTTCTTCTTCTTCTTCTTCTTCCTCCTCCTCCTCCTTGACTTCTTCTTTGCCTTCTTCTTCCATCTTCTCATGTTTCTACTTCTTTCTCATCTTCCTCTTCTTCTTTGTCTCTTGCTTCTTCTTCTTCTTCTTCTTCTTCTTCTTCTTCTTCTTCTTCTTCTTCTTCTTCTTCTTCTTCGACCTTGTTCTGTTAATGTCTAGACCAGAGTGCCGAGTTTGTGGGTATGTGTTGCTGTATCTGAGAGCTGGTTGACTGACACAGCTGTGGGCGGAGGTTATGTTTTGTCGATTGTCCATCTGTCCACAACTGACCAGGCATGTGGCAGTAGCATGAGTATCATTATAAATTAAGATATAAATAAAGTTATAAAGAGAATGTATTCAACTGTTGCATCACTGAAACCACTTTGTAAAATTGAAAGGAATGCATTCATAATAAACTACATGGAGCACGCAAAACACACAGGCAAGCACGCGCGCGCACACACACACACACACACACTCTATAAATACACGGTAAAGGTTGTCCCATAACAGATACTGCCGGTGGGCCATGAAGTGTTAGATATTCACATAGTCTAGATCACAAAAGCACGAACTCCGTAGCTCCAGTGACGATACCCCTGGAGTCTAAGTGAAAATTGCACTCGTGAACCGTAATAGCCAGTATTTCTATGAACTAGTCGTCCCCACAGCGGTACTGGTGGGGAAAATATCACCCTACTTTTGCAGAGGATTGAACCCAGACTACTATTTTGGCAGGCAAACCCTTAACCCGTGTACGGCCTGGGTTTCTTATATGTGCATATTATCACATCTATACCATACTATCAAACCTGTCTATGCAAACTTAGACATTACATTTTTCTATGTTGAGTCGGGAAAATGGGTTGGGTAAGATCTGTGGAGAAGGGGTTACGGGTGCAGTTCGTAATCCCGCATACCGCGTTCGAAACACAGCTGATGGCAATTTGGCAGCAGACTGTCTTGCGCTGGTTATTTTATCAAATGGTACGAGAGCAGGTCTTTTTCAATTTACTGAACGTAAATTTGCCAAGAAATCCAACCATCATATACCATGCTGATAAGCGTGGGCGGTCATGTTCTGCCATCTCACTCGATCACCAGAGTCGTGGATCAGCTCCGTGTGCCTGTCTCGACCATGCCATGTGGCCAAGCCATCCAGGTATTTAATTCTTGGTCTTCCCCCTTCGATCTTGCCAGTTGTCACCAAGTTCTCCAAGTCATTTCTTCTCATAACATGTCCCAACAATTTTGCCAAGAAATCATGAACAGCTACAAGATGCTGGTTGACAGGAAATTGAAGGAAAGGCGCTAGTCATAGGCTCCGGAACTTCAGTTACTCTTCCCCACGACTCTTAACGGCATTCGTGGAAGACAACAACAACCATACTTAATCACATGCTCTTGACAAACTCCACATCTGCCCATTTTCCCTGGCATCCCATAACCCATCCATTATCTTCTTCCCCCTTGCCCTCTTCTCGAACATCTTCAATATCCCAGTAGGACACACTTTTCTCCAATCGCTCTCTTTTCCCAACACGACCAGTAGCTGGCCTGAGGTAAAGGGCACTATCTGCCCCTGTAAACATGACTCGTGCAGGACGTGCTCGTTGAACGTGTTGATCTTCTCGTCCCTCTATACGACAGAGGGCGGTACAGATGTTGGTCACTTCAACAATAATTTGTAGACTGGCTGTTGGTGTTGGTTTTTTTTATGCGGCCATCTTGCTCGCCTGGCGTCGGGCATCGATCTTTGCTAACAGTGGCATGAACAACATGAGGACAGCTCCCACGATCAGCGCCACACCCACATAGTAGAGGACGATGTCATAGGACCCCGTGGCTTCCAGTATGGCACCTGGAGGGATCAGAACAATTACCATCATATATATATATATATATATATATATATATATATATATATATATATATATATATATATATATATATAACTTTATAAGTTGAAGCAACTGACATCCTACAGCGGATGATTCTACGGGGGAATAAATACACCGATTGTAATATTGTAATCTAAGCTAGTATTAATTTGTTGTGGGTTGACATTACGTCCCTCCTCCCCCTCTCTCTCCTCTCTCTATCTCTCTCCGTCTCTCTCTCTCTCTCTCTCTCTCTCTCTCTGTATCTCCCTCTCCCTCTGCCTCCCTCTCTATCTCTATTTCTCTCTCTGTCTCTCTCTCTGTGTCTCTCTCATCTGTCTGTCGATTTGTCTTTTCCCTTCTCTCTATTTCCATCTATCTTTCTCCTTCCTCCTCTCTCTCTATCTTTCTCCCTTCACCGCTCTCTCTATCCCTCTCCCTCTCTGTCCCTCTCTCTCCTTTCCTCTATGTCCCTGTCCCCCTTACCCTCTCTCTATCGCTCTCCCCCTCTCTCTGTCTTTCTATTTCTCCCTCTTTCCCTCTACCTATCTCTACCCGTCTCTCTATCTTTCTATCTCTCTCTATATATCGAGAGATCTCGCTCTCTTTATTTTTCTCCCTCCCTCACTTCCCCTCTGACGATATCTCTCTGCCTCTCTCTCTCTAACTTTCTATCTATCGCTATATCTCTTTACCCCCATCCCCCCTTTTTTTCTCTCTCAATAATTGAAAAATAACTAGTATAATAACAATTCTCCACAGTGGTGCAATCGAGAATTACAATTGTCATGTCAAAATGTATATTAATGAATGGTGTTAAATTGTTATTGCTTCTTTACATAAACACAAGAACTATCCTTTTGCTTCATAAACCTGGTATTAATGATTACTGCATGTCACCGTCCTAGATCTCTAGGGGATTGAAACTCGGGCTCATACAGGCAACAAACTCCGTTCATATGCAATCTAACATCATTTATTATTATTATGTTACAGTAAGCTGGCGAAGAGAGTTTTCGCAAGCCAGCAATCTGTAAGTTGCGTATCACAGGAGTTTACAATAAACATGAGTATCACAACAACTCTATCAGCTATCTAACATATGCATAAGACCCCTAAATACACTTGGGTCTAAACTATCAAGTCCCCCTTAAGGTAAGCCCTGTTGCTTCCACGATGTCCAGTCCGTGTCTGCCTTTCCACACGTGTCGCAATCCGACACGGGTGGTAACTCTCTCTGAGTTTCTCGTGGACCCCGCAATCGGCGGGCCCCATCGGTGTCCACGGGGCTGTGGACACACTGACCGGTCCTTCGAGAAGGCTCTGGATTATTCGAGCCTTCGAGTGACTCGGTTCTTTCCCTTTAGCTGGAGTTCTATCCCTTCGCTAGTCTCTCTTACTTTTATGTTGGTACCGCCCCTATGTGAGGCTGTGACAGGAGTCCCCCTCCCCCCTGCTTTGATGGGTTATTATATGGTAATTAGTTCTGTACTAATTCTGTCACAGGATCACATAAAGTCGGTGTTTGTAGTTTGGTGGATAGTAACTTGGCAACCTACACATCTGCATCAACAACTCATGTATTCTCCCATACACCACTTCAAGATGATTGCTGAAGAGGTCTCTCTCTTCTATGTTCTTAAACATGCTTATCTGACCGAAGTTCCGTGACGTTTCCAGTTGTTTTTACAACCGCGCCCTTCTCAAGTATCCATATGATACCAAGATATAAAACTCTGTGTAAGAGAGTTTTAACAAGACAAATGTCTTGGCTATTTAAGTACACTTGCAAATATTGTCTTGCGTGTGTATTTCGATACATTTTTACTTCCGTATGTTGTATGTTGCTGAATATGTAGTTATGCTGTTGTTTTATCACATCTGACTACGTGTGTCCCTGTTGGCTTGTTAGTGTATTGACTGATATGTTGCTGTTTCTAATAAAGTGACTGTATTTTAATTGTTAGTGTTCAGTTTTAAGTTTGTATAAAGTGTGTGCTCACTGTGTGGTTTAACTCCAAGCGTCACGAGTTGGGATATCCTTTGTCATGAATTACCCAATCTGTGTAATGCATGATCGGGGCATTCCAAACAGTGGCGCTTAGATGTAGTGTCTTCAATACTAAACATGTATCAACAATTGAGACAGGTAATACATTTTACATGAAAGACGCAGACAAATTAAAATAAATACGTTTTGCGTACAATTTGTCCGCTCAGTATATCGCTCTCTCATTTAATTCATTCACTCTGTCATTCATACATCTTTCATACAAAATAGTATTTTGTTAAAATATACAAATAAAGTTAAGGTAAGTCTTACTGCCCTTAGAAAAATGGATTAGGCGATATGTTCCCTTTAAGGTAACAAGTACTTTTTGTACGTGTAATCAAAAAATGGTTTATAACTTAAATAGAAAAATTGTATAGGAAAAATATTTCACCTATGGGTGAAAATACTTGTAATATTATGGTAGAAAATATACAAGTTACAGTTTGACATATTTTATATATATAATTAAATACAAGTGTAATACATATTAACTAATAGTAAATTAATTACCTAACTAACTCCAACGACGATGTGTGTGTTGTCCTCCTGTTGTCCGTGTGTCGTGCCATCAATGTTAGCAGTTAATATAGCTGTCCCTTGCATGTTGTAATCGACGTAGTTCTATTCCGGCTGTTTGAGAAGTTTCTTAGCAATAGCGAGTATGCAGTGTTCTTAATCTTTACACGATGACTGTCAGTTCACTGGTTGAAATCACTTCACAGATATTATATATCGCTCGGATTGTTTTTCAAGCCTTGGCCATTGGTAATATGGCTTAATACACTATAGGGTTCTCACAGTTTCATGTTCGTGAGTGTTATAAGTAGATTATACATTTGGGCGTTGATACTTCTGGATGAAAGTTCTATAGTGGGTGTAGAGGTACACTGTTCTATGCAACAGACTAAAATATCACAGCTTATTATATGGCGAATGATTAATGTGCCTAGTGCTAGTCTGCTGGTGCATTAGTTTGCCGTGACAATATGTCCGCAATAACATTATCAGTACCTTTGATGTGGCGGATTTCAAAGTCGAAATCTCGAAGAAGAAGACACCATCTTGATAATCGATGATTCTTTGGCACACCTTGCTTAAGTACCAGCAGTGGCGAATTATCGGTTAAAACAACAAAATGCGAACCTAAGAGGAACTTAGATAAACGACGCATACAAAAAAGTAGACTTAATGCCTCCAACTCAACTGTGGAATAATGGATCTCAGCCTTTTTAAGCTTCCGGCTGACATAGAGTATCGGATGTCTTACGCCTTGATATTCCTGCATCAGGCATCCTCCAATTGCGATAGCACTCGAATCTGTGGTCAGAATAAAAGGTATATCTATGTTTGGTAATCTTAATACGGGTGGGTTAGAAAAAATTGATTTCAATTTGCACATTACATCCTCTAAGCGGATACTCTTACAAAATTTTTCTGGATGATCTTTTGTCAACAGATTAGAAAAAACTGATGTGAGTTCCGTCCAGTTTGGTATAAACTTGGCATAATAGTTTATGAGACCTAACAGGCTTCTAACCTGTTTCTTTGTAGTTGGAACTTCTAGGTTGAGAATTTTTGATACGATTCTATCATCTGTCAATAGCTTGCCTTCGGAAATCCTATGACCTAAGAAGTCTATTTCTTTATAGCCTATTTCAACCTTGGAAGGTTTGATAGTAAGTCCAAAGAGAAGGATTTGATTAAAGACTTGTTGGAGTGTACGTAAGTGAGAAGTCATGTCTGAAGAATGGATACATATATCATCAATATATGATTGCACGTCCTTGATGCCGTGCAATAACAATCTAGTTAACCTGACAAATGTGGCGGGAGCGTTCTTGAGACCAAATGGAAGATATCTCCATTCGTACAGCCCAAGTGGTGTAGCGAATGCTGTTATATGCCATGAAGAGGGAGATAGTGGTACTTGCCAGTAGCCTTTAGCTAAATCAAGCTTAGAAAATAAGGATGATTGAGACATATTCAAAATGAGGTCTTCACAGCTGTTCATTGGCTCAGCATCTGTCGTGGTTATAGTATTTAATTTTCTGTAATCTATGCATAAACGAATAGTTTGGTCCTTCTTTTTTACCAGGACAATTGGCGAAGAGTACTGGGATACAGATTTTTGTATTATTTTATTTTTTTCTAAGTCCAAAATTTCTTTGTCTAAATTTGCTCTATAATGTAAAGGAATTGAATATTGTCTACATTTGATAGGCGTTAGATCTGTCAACACAATTGAATGTGTTATTTTGTCGGTTTGTCCAGGTTTGTTTGAGAAGATAGTTTTATAGTCGTTAAGAAGAGACAAAATGTCTTGTCCCTGCTGTTGTGTCAAAGTGTCAGAGATTTGTATGTCCTTCATCGTACTGTCGTCGTTCATAATTGGTACTGGAATTTCTGTATTGTCTACGTCCGTCTGATTTATTACTGACGCTACTGTTTGTAAATTGTCTTCAATGTCATTGTCGTCGTCGTCGAGACTAATAGTTGTCAATGTGTCGTTAAATTTGTCGTCCATGTCATTATCCCATATTGTCGGTACTGTGAATATGTTTTCGTCGTCTTCGTTGTCACAAGAATGAGTCGTTAATGATGCTTCGTTTGTCGAGGTGTCATTCAGTCGGGTAATTGTCGTTTTGTTTTCGTTATCCTTCTTGTCAGTCTGGTTATTGTCATCTGTTATCTGCGTCTGCTTGTTCGTGTCACTGTCCTTTCTAGAATAGTACGGTTTTAACATATTTACATGGAATATTTTCAACTTTCCATTCAAAGAAATTTCGTAGTCAACTTCCGAAATCCTTCTTACAACTTTAAATGGTCCCTGTCAAGAGGTTGATAGTAAATCTCTCTTGTCAGGTAGTAATAGTAAAATGTGTTGATTTGGTTGTAATACAATCGTTTTTGCCCCTTTGTTGGCGTACTGCCTGTACCTAAAACCTTTCTCCTGTAATGATGTTCTGGCCAGTATACAGGATCTAATGATTTTGTCTCTCGTGTCAGTGACCAAATCATAAGTGGAAACTGGTAATTGAGTGTTTACGGGTTGTGATATTATATCTTTGTAAATAGTGAGAGGTCCTCTTGGGTTCGCTCCGTATATCAATTCAAATGGAGAGAACCCCGTACTTGATTGTGGGACTTCTCTGTATGCGAACAGCACCGTTGGGAGAAGTATATCCCAATCGGCTGGATTATCAGCTGTCACTTTGGATAACATATGTTTTAGGTCCCCATTTAATTTTTCGCAAATTCCATTTGCGGCTAGTCGATAGGGACTTGTAAAACATTGTTTTATGCCTAGTAACTTAGTTACCGATTGGGTGGCATTTGATATGAATTGCGTTCCTCTATCCGATATTATCTTCTCCGGAAAGCCAAAACGGGAGAATATCTGTAATAATACGTCCGTCACATCCTTAGAGGAGATAGATTTTAATGGAATCATTTCTGCCCACCTCGAACACAAATCAACGAGTGTAAAAAATTATCTATTTCCTTTGTTTGAGATGTGGTTCAAAGGACCTACTAAATCAACCGCCACGATTTGAAATGGTCTCGAGGCAGTTGTGGTTGATTGAATTTCTGCCGTAGGGTTTTTCCCTTTTTTTGATTAGTTTCTGACAGGTATCGCATGATTTACAATGGGTTTTGATGTCTTGGCAAAATTTAGGCCAATAAAATTGGCTCAGGACTCTGGCCCTGGTTTTTTTCGTAACCCATATGACCTCCGAAAGGTGAGTCATGGGCTATATGTAGCACTTTCTCACGATGTGACTGAGGTAAAACCACTTGCTGTATCGTGGTTTGATCTCTGGTATATAATCTAGTCAGAATATTATTATTTAGTCTAAGTGTCCAAGAAGCGTTTTTCGTCAATTTTGGCTTTGATCCTACTAGCCGAAAGTATTGCGAAAGAGTTGGATCTGCTTTTTGTTCTTCTATAAACTCGGTGGTGGTAATATTGGGTGAAATGATTTGTAGCGACTCCTGAAGTTGGTCGTTGTGGGTTTTGTGTGTCATTTGTCTTGTTACTATATTAGCGTATTGTGTGTGTTGTTGCACATTTACAGGCTCAATATTTTGTGGATCGATGGCGTTCTCAGTTCGAGGTGTTAATCTGATGGTATCATTGCAAGATTCAACCGCCCCAGTATTATGCACCTCTGTGAATTCGTTTCGAATTCCGTCATCGGTTGTCTCCCTTGTGCTTTTGGCAGTTTGAGACAAGCACGCGTGGTTTTTTATTTTGGAACCACTGTTCAGTTTGTGGATACAGTTTTTCTGTTCCCATTCTCTGATTTCTTGTTCAGAGCAAGATTTTATGTTGGAAAGATTCCCAAGGATGATTTCAGCGGCAGGATTTTCTAGTACTGCGCATAGCACTTGTCCTGATATAAAAGGTGTCCGAATTTCGGCAAGTGCTAGGGGGTATCTTTCGATAGCGCCTGCGAATGTGCGACAAGTTACGTATTTGTGTGTGTAGTCTTTGTCATTAACTAATGTTTTCTTAATTCCACAAAGAGTCGCGCCGGAATCACGTATTAATGTACATTGTTTGTTATTAACAAAACCTGTTGCAAACTTTAACTTGCCTGTTGATGTTAAGGCTGCGTTGGCCATTTCGTTAGAAACTGGGATTGTGTGGCCGCATAACAAAGTTGTATCAAGTTGAAATTTTCTACAGGTGTTACATGTGTTATCAGTGATGGTGTTAATGATTTCTACAGCGTTACCTAACTCACTCGCACTTTCATTCTGGATGTCGCATTCGTTCTGTTGTTCAATTTATTCATCTGAGGATGTGTCTATTAATGCGGCATTAGCCTGCTTCATCATCTTTCGTCCGTCACAGCGTGCTGAATAGTGCCCAAAGCTCGAACAAAAATAACATTTGACTGCTCTCTGATATGCGTTCCTTTTGTTCTTTTGTTTTTCAACTATCATTTGCAGATGATGTGGATAATTTGGTGATTTGTCACACATCGCGTACTCTTCGTGTTTCAGATGACAATACTGGCACGTTACTGGCTTTGTGAACTTAGAGCGTTGTTTGAACCTATTTTCATTTGGTTTTGAATATTTGGTGTTTGTAACTGCTGCTGTCTCATTTTGGCTCATATTCAACTGAAAAATATCGCGGTTCGCTGTAAAATATGCGCTCCCCTTATTTTCTATTTCTTGAATAGTTTTACAATCCATTTGTCTCAAAAATTTAGAAAAAGGTGTTGGTATTGTGCTAATAATTTTGTCAATTATAATTAGCTCCTTCAGTTTATCATGGTTGTTATTTGTTTTTGCTGAAGTTATCCATTTTGTACAAATATCTTGGACTGTAGACACGTAGTCTATGAAAGTTTTGTTAGGCAATGGGGTTAATTTGGAGAACTGTAGTTGATAGTATAACAGTACAGGTGATACGATAAGGCTGTGTATAGTGGAAGGCTCGTGTCGATATAGTGGACAAGTCTCGTCTATTATATAAACATGCGTTTATTGGTTGAAATAATACATCTTCAAACTGGTGATGGTAATTACGGACATGTTTTCTGTTTACCTAGTTGAATCCCAAGTCCCAAGTGACGTGTGTGCAACCCCTGGATACCTCGACCCATTCGTGCACACACGTTCACCAACTATGATTTCCCACTAGTTAATGAATGCGCAGCATTCATACACTCTCCACTACTAAGCTAACTCCCTTACTGTTATATACTTCCCCTTCTTCAAGGAGACATTTTCTCTGAAAAAGTCTCAACCCCAAACTCTTAACCACTTAACTCTACGGTTCTATACCACACCTGCCCAACAATCCCTTCACATATATTTCCTAATTCAAATCTCACCCTCCTATCTCATCATAGCCAAATGCTAACCAGAGACATACTTCATACAATATCAATAATACAAAACTCTCTACAAAATTCGTTATAAAGTTCTCCACAAAATCTCTCTACAAAACTCTCTATAAGCGAACCGCTTTTAAAGTGTCCATCTAAATTATGATTGACAAAAATTGAAGATATTTTCCTTATCTTTTTCTCACTTACTCACATTCTCGCTATTCCAGGATAGACAGAAAAAAGTTTAGTTACATTGGTTAGGTTAGATTGGTTAGGTGAGCACCTAAGGAAGTTTAGAAAGTAAGAAAATAGTAAGAAGTAATCACATTTCTCTTCCCATGCATTCTCAAAACTTTATAAAATAAAGTTTCCAAAATTTATCTTCATTTTCGTCAATAATAATTGTTGTTATCAAAAAATTATGTTAATCCAAAACTACAACCTTTTGTATTATTCACCTCGTCAAGTTCAACCATTCCTTCAAAACCTCCAAATTATTAGTATACTGTTAAACACTGTGTTCTTCTTCTAGAGTCCACTTATGCCAAAATTCAACCTGGCATTCCCCCCATATTCTCCCATTAAACGCTGTTCAACCCAGCTCCTATTTCAACTCCCATTTACCCAGTATCACCCGTCATTCCCCTCATCCATGGCTTCCAATCCATGTATTTACATTACGAACCATCTAATGTAGTCTCTAATTCAATCCCCCAAACCATTTTTAACGGTTTAACTCTTTCCAACCCACATGTAATTATCAATTGTTGCTGACAACCACAGCCACTTTTAAATATACTCCTCCATTACTTAACTCTCTACAACATACTGAGTCACTTCGCTAATCACCACAACTTCCCCCTTAACTCAATCATGTTTCACCCTCAATTTCTATTTATAAACGTTATACACGTTAAACAACTCAACTTCAAGTCGTCTGTTTCATATTTTCTGTAAGTTCCCAAAAACAACTCTTAATTTTTCCCATAACTGAACGTCAAGCTAGGAATCATTTTAAACACACCCAGGGTAACTCAATAAAACCAAAGTTTTGTAAAAATAAACAGCTAAGTTAACTTATCCTCACATATGGTCAGAAACAGGACTTGTACTAGTTCTATAAGCTAAATTCTTTTTCTCCTCATCTGTAGCATTTACTAGATAAGCATGTTTCTCAATAGAAATAATCAATTTCTTAAATTGATTTGCCTGTCCATTAAATCTCTCGACATCACTGATTACACTTTGCTGTCTTAATACTGCGTCCAACTTTGATATTGCTCCACCAACTCCACTCAGTACTTGAGAAAAATCCTGGGCCACCATCCTAAAAAAATCTATAATGGAAAGCACCAAGCAATATAATATACTAACATTTTAAGACAATATTATTTTAAAGTAAGCAGCAAGAAATATTCTGTTCAATTTAGTATGTTATTAATTAACCTAAAATTATCCATTACCCAAACTTGATGAAAAAGATTCCAATCGACAATCTTGATGAAAAAGGTTCCAATCGACAAACTTGATGAAAAAGGTTCCAATCGACAATCTTGATGAAAGAGGATTCCAATCGACAATCTTGATGAAAGAGGGTTCCAATCGACAATCTTGATGAAAGAGGATTCTAATCGACAATCTTGATGAAAGAAATTCCAATCGACAATCTTGATGAAAGAAATTCCAATCGACAATCTTGATGAAAGAGGATTCTAATCGACAATCTTGATGAAAGAAATTCCAATCGACAATCTTGATGAAAGAGGTTCCAATCGACAATCTTGATGAAAGAGGATTCTAATCGACAATCTTGATGAAAGAAATTCCAATCGACAATCTTGATGAAAGAGGTTCCGATCGACAATGGCAGTGGAACGGTCAGTTCAAATCAATTGAAACAAATTTGATTTGAGACAAGTTGAACATATTCGATTCACTTAGCTGAAGTGACTGTTGACCTTGATTCGAGAAATTCAGTGGTCCAGAAAGTGAAAATCGACCTTGATTCAACCTCAAACAGTCCAGTGAGCTGAGACCACGCTCATAAATTTTATCATCCTCGAGATTTCGCTGTTCCTAATGGAGCTGATCGTTCGGCTGTAGACATAATTTATTTCCCGAGGTACAAGGTTAATTTACAAGTTGTAAGATGCATCTAGCGGTGACGACATGATTTAAGAATTTCGATGTAAAACAGCAATTCTTAACTTCAACAAAAAGCATCGTATGTCAACGATCAAGGCACTGTATATTGGTGAGTCAGGTATATCAAAAATATCGGTCTGTCTATGAAACAAGATTAGCAAACCTCCTGACCTTGACTAAGATCCACTTAGCAAACACCGGGAAATCACAACAACTACCCCTGGGCGGGCTTTCAGTTGCTGCGACTCTCATAATCTAATTGAGAAAATCTTCATTTCATCCGTCTACAGACGCAGACAAAACAAACCTTCGCTTGAGTCAACAATCTCCGCGACGACTCATGTTGGAGATCCTGGTCACGGCACCAAAACAGCCTGTATAACAGTACAGGTGATACGATAAGGCTGTGTATAGTGGAAGGCTCGTGTCGATATAGTGGACAAGTCTCGTCTATTATATAAACATGCGTTTATTGGTTGAAATAATACATCTTCAAACTGGTGATGGTAATTACGGACATGTTTTCTTTTTACCTAGTTGAATCCCAAGTCCCAAGTGACGTGTGTGCAACCCCTGGATACCTTGACCCATTCGTGCACACACGTTCACCAACTATGATTTCCCACTAGTTAATGAATGCGCAGCATTCATTAACTCTCCACTACTAAGCTAACTCCCTTACTGTTATAATAGCCTGCTGTATCTAGTGAAAAATTTTGTAGTATCCTTTGTTTCAAATAGTCGTAATCTTTCCTCATGTCTTGTGGAACTGTCTCTATCACTTTTAAGGGCTCTAAAGCTAAATTTCTCATCAGAATAAATGACCAGTCGACTTTTGCGACGTTGTGATAAGTCATCAAGCACTCGAAGTTCTCTAAGTATGCGCTGATTGAATCTCCTGAACAAAACGGCTTGACCAGGCCTTTATATTTGTTGTATTTTTGTTCATCTTCTTTACTTCTAATTTTGTTTACTGACATTTCTAAGTTGGAATCAATTTCCATTTGTTTCAGTTTTATCTGTGTTTCTGCACTTAATTGGGCTTGCTTGGTCGCAGCCTCGAGCTCCATTTGCATCTTCTTCTCTTGAGCTTGCAGTTGCATTTTCTTTTCTTCCGCTTCCATTTGCATCTTTCTTTCATCAGCCTCAATTTGCATCTTCTTCTCTTGAGCCTGCAGTTGCATTTTCTTTTCTTCAGCTTCCATTTGCATCTGCATCTTTTTCTCTTCTTTTTCTGCTTGCATCTTTTTCTCTTCCCTTTCTATTGCTCTGTCTTCTCGTGCAATATTTTCTGCATGTGTCTTTTGTGCCCATTCCGAAAGTTTCTCCTCAATATATCCTAACCTAATACCTAATTCGATGCACTGTTCTAATGTTGACATCTTGTATTTTAGTTATTGTTTACTATATTGAAATTAAATCCCTTTGAAATTAGTTTGGGTGTACAAAAGTTGGTTATCCCCCTTAATGTTTACATTTAAATTTACACGAGCAGGTTTACTTGGTTATGAGATTAGCATATACATAAAAATCAATACAAAGAAAAATGTTACATCAATGAATCATGGGTGAGTATCGCTTAGGGACATAATGAGCATGAAATGAAACTCATCTTATTTTCCCTGATCTCTCGACTGTAGTCTTGTTGTGCTTTCCTGTTTTCTCGCCACTGCTGGAGTACAGGTTACATACACACGATATTTCGCGGAACAATCTGATGTTGGAATCAAAAAAAAATTAGTAACAGTCAATGTAATTGTCACAGTCATGTCAATGTCAAATTTTATGAACATCAGCATAAATTCAAATATCAAATATTTTTGTAGAGGGACTATAATAGCTCATTCACAGATAATATGATGATAGCTGCAAAGTTTTTGACTTTGTCATGTATGATATATATATATATATATATATATATATATATTTTTTACTTGGCAAAACCAAGAGCTGTCTGAAAGTAAAGCTTGTGATTGCCAAAACCGGCTTGCCCCCAAATAGCCTGTCACCGTCCTAGATCTCTAGGGGAATGAAACTCGGGCTCATACAGGCAACAAACTCCGTTCATATGCAATCTAACATCATTTATTATTATTATGTTACAGTAAGCTGGCGAAGAGAGTTTTCGCAAGCCAGCAATCTGTAAGTTGCGTATCACAGGAGTTTACAATAAACATGAGTATCACAACAACTCTATCAGCTATCTAACATATGCATAAGACCCCTAAATACACTTGGGTCTAAACTATCAAGTCCCCCTTAAGGTAAGCCCTGTTGCTTCCTCGATGTCCAGTCCGTGTCTGCCTTTCCACACGTGTCGCAATCCGACACGGGTGGTAACTCTCTCTGAGTTTCTCGTGGACCCCGCAATCGGCGGGCCCCATCGGTGTCCACGGGGCTGTGGACACACTGACCGGTCCTTCGAGAAGGCTCTGGATTATTCGAGCCTTCGAGTGACTCGGTTCTTTCCCTTTAGCTGGAGTTCTATCCCTTCGCTAGTCTCTCTTACTTTTATGTTGGTACCGCCCCTATGTGAGGCTGTGACACTGCACATTTTCAATGAGTTGTAATGCATATATCGTCACTGTTGTTGTGTAAGATTATTATCCTCGTGTGTGATATGTGATTAATGTACGATAGGAGAGAGACCAGAAGAATTTTAGGCGGGTCTGCCTGCCAAATTCTTAAACTTGGAAAATAAAATGTGTCCGCCCATCAGTTTTCTCTCTCTCTCTCTCTCTCTCTCTCTCTCTCTCTCTCTCTCTCTCTCTCTCTCTCTCTCTCTCTCTCTCTCTCTCTCTCTCTCTCTCTCTCTTATATCTTGCAATATGCACTGTTTATGTTTACAACTTTCATTTAATAATGTTCTTTTTGTTTTCTCATGCGAATGTATCATGCGTAATATGCATTGTTTATGCTTACAAAATCCATTTGACAATATTTTTTCCCCTATGTTAAATGTAACGTGCACATTTGATGAATGAAAGATGAGTGATTGAAAGGGCCGAATGTAAGACGGGCCTGCGTGCCCAATTTGTAACCTTTTAAAATAAAGTTTGTTCGTTCGTTCGTTCGTTCTCTCTCTCTCTCTCTCTCTCTCTCTCTCTCTCTCTCTCTCTCTCTCTCTCTCTCTCTCTCTCTCTCTCTCTCTCTTACCCCCCCCCCCTTCCCCATTTCCCCACCACACCATTTAGCTATGTTCGAAAAAAAGAAAATGATATTCTTTAGTGTAAAGGCAAACTACTGAGCGTAATCTTGCCAAGAAATCAATAACCAACTGAAAGATGCTGATGTTGACAGCGATGTCCTGTAAAGGATATGCAAACATTTTTTTTAGTGTAAAGATATCTCACGAAGCATCGGGTCATGACTGGCAGCAAAATGTGATGTCATTGAGACTTAATTTAGCACCAAGGGAACTTACTGAGCATTGACATTGTTAGTGTCAAAGGGAGTTACTACGGCTGAAGAAACAACAAGACATGTAAGGACTTAGTTATTGTAAAGGTAACTTACTGAGCATGGGGCTATGGCAGGCCGCAGAGATTGTAGCAAGCATGGCAGTGATGCTGAGGCAACGGGCCATCATCTCCATTCCCACTATCTCGATGTGCATCATTGGAAGCAGCGACTGTCTGGTCCCGATAAATAAACCCATGATCACAACCATGACAATCAACTTGTGGAAGTTGTCGAACAGCGCGTTAAACTGTAGCAGGATGCCTGAACAGATAAACAGAGCAAATATGGAACAGCGCGTTAAACTTTAGCAGTATGTCTGGGGAACAGATAAACAGAGCAAATATAGAACAGCGCGTTAAACTGCAGCAGTATGCCTGGGGGACAGACATACAGAGCTTACACGCTTGGGTCAAGTTTATCTGTTCAACTTTTAGAAACGAGTGATAAAAACTCCGCCGCGTAGCAAACGCGGCCGAGGAACTCTGATGATCAGAAGTAGTCCCCCTTCCCCGAATGTTTCGGCTCATTTACCTACTTAACATTCTGTAGGGGCGGGCCCGTCCGGGTCATGACTCCGGGCGTCTTTCCCCTACCGTGCGAAACGTTCAGTCGCTTTCGTTGTCCTTGTTGTGTGAGCTTGTCCCTTAGCTGTGACCATGTACACTATTTAAACCTCCCTTCCCTCAGTGAGGAGAGCCTGTGCAACCGGTGCTTGTGCCCTCACACTACCTTGGCACCTGTGGTCGTGGGAAGCCAGCTTCTTCGACAGCCACGACCTCTAATCCTCTATCGCCTCCATTCGTCTCCGTTGCCATGTTCCTTCTTCGTGACCCGTTCACACCGCAACACTCTACTAGGAAGCCGGTTCTTTCTCTTGGTGTCCCGACCCACCTCTTGGTCTCTGCTGCTGAGTGCGACTTACGGAAGACGAGTACCGCCATAGTATGGAGGTTGGACTTCGGCCGACATTTGCAGGATTTGACGACTGCTGCAGTGCGGCGATTGCCCCACCGAATAGTCCTGCACTTAAATGCACTATCCTCGCTCGAAGGGAAGGCTACAGAGTCGACACGAGACAGTGCAAGTTCTTGCTCTTAGTTGAGAGATTGTTAGTCGCTCTGCAGTTACCGCTTTAACCATACTAGTTTCGAGACTTGTCCCACTCCATGATTCTGCAATTCCACAGCCAGCACGAGGCCATTCCGGCTGCCTCACCCAGTTGTTTTTGTGCCCGAGTTCTCGCTTGCCCTTTTATGCCCATTTGTTTTAACATGTACACAGAGTGAGATTCTAGACCTCTTGAGCCTTCCTGAACGGCGAATAGCCTGACAGTGTACCCTTCTAGTCTCAGATTAGCGACCATATCACCGTACTTCTCTATCTTGTAGGTGTGCTGCTCCTCGATATTGGTTCGTATGGGACTGGAAGCTCAAACAGCGTTAGCTGCTTGGCTGACGAGGAATGAAGTACGACGTCAGGTCGAAAGCCAAAGCGACGTTCAGTACTTGGTTTCCTCGTGACCTACATGTAAACACGGTAGCCGCGGTAGCCCAGTGCCGGCATGCTTGCCTGGAGGCCCGGAGATCTTGCGTTCGAGTCCTCATCGAGGCAGGGATTTTTTTTCCCCCAAATGATCTGGACTGCCAGGTCGACACAACCTAAATTGTGCACCAGGTATTTCCTGGGAAGTAAAGGCTGTAGGTGGGATATTAAACACATCACTAGTGGAATGTCGATTGGTCTATACAAATATTGCACACATCACTCGTGGAATGTCGAATGGTCTATACAAATATTGAGCACGTCACTCGTGGATTGTCGATTGGTCTATACAAATATTGAGCACATCACTCGTGGAGTGTCGATTAGTCTATACAAATAATGAGCACATCACTCTTGGATTGTCGATTGGTTTAAACAAATATTGAGCACACCACTCGTGGAGTGTCGAGTGGTCTATACAAATATTGAGCACATCACTCGTGGAGTGTCGATTAGTCTATACAAATAATGAGCACATCACTCGTGGATTGTCGATTGGTCTATACAAATATTGAGCACATCACTCGTGGAGTGTCGATTAGTCTATACAAATAATGAGCACATCACTCTTGGATTGTCGATTGGTTTAAACAAATATTGAGCACACCACTCGTGGAGTGTCGAGTGGTCTATACAAATATTGAGCACATCACTCGTGGAGTGTCGATTAGTCTATACAAATAATGAGCACATCACTCGTGGATTGTCGATTAGTCTATACAAATAATGAGCACATCACTCGTGGATTGTCGATTGGTTTAAACAAATATTGAACACACCACTCGTGGAGTGTCGATTGGTCTATACAAATATTGAGCACATCACTCGTGGATTGTCGATTGGTCTATACAAATATTGAGCACATCACTCGTGGAGTGTCGATTGGTTTAAACAAATATTGAACACACCACTCGTGGAGTGTCGATTGGTCTATACAAATATTGAGCCAGCACCATATACCCAAAAACTCCCCAAGGAGTAGAAAAGTGACCTTAACCTTGGTTTACCTGTAAACTGGAAAGTGATATGCTTGTCATAACTTGTACAGGATTTGTTATTCTCATTCTGCGTCCCGTATTTAAGTTTCCCAAGTTTGTTTTTTTTTTTCTAGTTTTTTTTTATTATTCCCGTTTGTATGCATCGTGGCAACTGGAAAGATAAAGGGGAAGAGAGGCAAAGGCAGACCAATAGAAGTGATGGTGAGTGGACTGAGACTGCGTCAGGAGGAATATCACCAGCAGAGTTGATCCAGAACACCAAAGACCTAGATATGTGGAGAGACATGAACGCCTACGCCAGCTGGTAGAGAACTTTATAATGATGATGATGATGTATGCATAAATAATGACTGCAGTGACTTTTCATTTATAGTACCTGAGTCAAATTCTTCTCTACAAGTGCTAATTTATAGTCCCTACACAGATCATTGGGGTGTGAAGTGTTAGATGTTAGCATACTCTAGGCCATGGAATACTGAGCTGGGATGATTGGTTCCTTTCCTCAACACCTTTCCTGTTTACATCATTCTGAAAATGACACAGTACCCATGCAATAAAGTTGCGTGACCTCGGGGCCGCAAGTGTCGGAGTTCAGATTACTGTCACTGCTGGAGATTCAGCCCGCAGCCATGTCTTGTTTAGTAAGTACGTTAACCATTGCACTACCGCTGCTTTTTATATCTTAACTCTTTCGGTCTCAAGGAGAGTGTGTTGGTATTTTTCCTGCATCGCTTCCATTGCATAATATGTCATTTTCATATTTACTTTTAGCCAGAGTATTCTAAACAAATCTGGCTTACCCATTTGCCACTTCCTGTGTGTAGTTATAATGAATGAATGCTCCATGATTGGACGTTGATGAACTAGATTATTTATGGGAAGATGAATGTATCAATTCACCATGATTGGACGCCGATGAAGTAAATGACTGATTAGAAGATAAAAGTATGAATGTGCCATTGTGTTGTTTGTCCATCAAGAATGATGATGACCATTCATTTCATCCAGTGGGGTTGGAGGTATGGAGCCGTGGGTTCTAAGATGGCTGATACGGCCTATTTTGGCTCGAAATGTTCTTTGACAATGTGGGAAAAGAATGCTTGACGTTTCTGGAGGAGGATTTTTTGCAGTGGTTTTTCTGTCCTGCCTTTTCTTCACAGCTCTTGCAGTCCTGGTTGCCTCACACATGACTACAACCTTGCGCAATGATGCACGCCACGAATTTCGGTCTCTGGCTGCAGCTTCCCATGTGTCATGATGAATTCCAAAAGCATTCAGTGACATTTTCAGAGTGTCTTTAAAGCGTTTCCTCTGGCCACCTTAGGAGCGTTTACCACAACGCAGTTCGCTGTAAAAAATTCGTTTAGGGAGCCTGTTATCTGGCATGCGAGTCAAGTGACCAGCCCAGCGAATCTGATTCTTCATCAGTAGAGTGTGGATACTGGACATTGACGCTCTTTCTAGGACTTCAGTGTCTGGAATCTTGTCTTGCCATTTAATCTTCAGTAGCTTCCTTAGGCAGACTGTGTGGAAGTGGTTTAATTTCCTAGCGTGTCGCTGATAAACAGTCCAGGTTTCACAAGCATATAGCAGTGTGGATAATACAACTGCTTTGTAGACTTTTAGCTTTGTTTGCAGGCTTATTCCAGTTCTGTCCCATACATTCTTGTACAGTCTGCCAAAGGCCGCACTGGCCTTGGAGATTCTTGCATTCACTTCGTCATCAATTGTGGCAGCTTGTGACACAGTGCTGCCAAGATAGGTGAATTTGTCCACAACACTTAGTCTATGATCATTCACTTTGATATTCGGCACAGTGTGATTATTCCCTGGAGCTGGCTGGTACATAACTACAGTCTTCTCCAAAGTTGGCACAGACATGTGAGAAAGCTGAAACATTATGTTGCATGTCCGCCTCTGAGTTGGCGTATAGAGCGCAATCATCAGCAAACAGGAGCTCTCTGACGGTGTCGCTGTTAATTTTGGTTTTAGCTTTCAACCTTCTGAGATTGAATAACTTTCCATCCATACGGTAGTTGATGTCTATTCCAATGTCGTCGTTCTCGAAGGCATTCATCAACATGGCTGAAAACATGAGGCTGAACATTGTTGGTGCCAGGACACATCCTTGCTTCACTCCATTGGTGACAGGAAAGGGTTCAGACAGTTCATCATTTTCCTGTACTCTTGCCTGCATACCATCATGAAATAGCCGCACTATTTGGTCAAACTTTCGTGGACAGCCATATTTTGCCATAATCTTCCACAGTCCTTCTCTGCTGACTGTATCGAAAGCCTTGGTAAGGTCGATGAAAGTGGAGAAAATTTCGGAGTTCTGTTCCTGACATTTCTCTTGCAGCTGCCTAGCAGCGAAAATCATGTCAACAGTTCCACGTTCTTTTCTGAAGCCACAATGACTCGCAGGAAGAAGACCTTGATCGAGATGGGCCTTGAGGCGATTGAGAAGAATTCTGGCGAGTATCTTCCCTGCAATTGAAAGCAAGGAGATGCCTCGGTGGTTGTCACAGGATTGGCGGTTTCCTTTACGTTTGTAAAGGTGGACTATTGACGCGTCCTTGAAATCTTGTGGCATGGTCTCGTTCACCCATATGTTTGTAAAGACTTGGTGAAGCTGCTCTGTTAGGACCGGCCCACCTGCCTTGTATATCTCTGCTGGGATGGAGTCAGGACCAGGTGCCTTCCCGCTGGACATTTGCCTGATGGCTTTGTTTACTTCCACTATGGTTGGCAGGTCATCAAGTGTCTCATTGGTGGGAACTTGGGGAAGGCAGTTGATGGTTTCATCATCGAAGAAGGATGTTGCATTTAGGATGTTGCTGAAATGCTCTGCCCAGCGTTGAAGGATTTCTTTCTTATCGGTGACCAATGTACCCCCATCTGCACTGAAGAGGGGAACTATGCCTGGTGATGTAGGACCATAGACCGCTTTCAGTGAGTCATAGAAGTTTTTCATATCATGTCTGTCAGCAAAGCCCTGAATTTCATCAGCTTTGCTGCTCAGCCAGGAGTCCCGCATGTGCCGAAGTTTCTGCTGCACTACTCTCTGAATGTATTTGAAGGCATCTTTTTTTTTATGTTGACTTCGGGTCATTCAAATGTGCCTTGAGGAGAAGATGTTTCTCGGCCAGCAATTGGTTGATGTCTTCGGAATTTTCATCAAACCAGTCTTTATGCTTTCGGGGGGCTGAACCCAGGATTTCCATGGCAGTGTTGTAAATTATGTCCTTTAGAGCTCTCCATTCTGTTTCTGTATCCTGTTTAGCTGCAGCATTAGGCTTGAGGCGGTCTTCCAGCATATTTTCAAACGACTGCTGCATTTTCTTGCTGTTAAGGCGTGTGACATTTAACTTTTTTGCATTTTCACCCCTTGAGGACGCCGTGGTGGCCTGATGTGAATGTTTATTTTTGAGACAATGAGACGATGGTCTGTGCAACATTCGGCACCAGACATGGATTTTGTCACTTGAACGTCTTGTCTGTCACTCCTCCTGACGATGACATAGTCAATGTGGTGCCAGTGTTTCGAGCGAGGGTGCATCCACGATGTCCTATTTCTCATGGGGAGACGGAAAATTGTGTTCCTAATCAGGAGAACATGTTCGGCACATGTCTGAAGGAGGAGGAGTCCATTGCTGTTAAAATTTCCGACTCCATGCTTTCCAATAATGCCACTCCAAGAGGTGGTGTCCGTGCCTACTCTGGCATTGAAATCCCCAAGGAGTATAAGTTTGTCTCCTTTGGGAACAGATGTTAATACATTGTTCAGGTCTTCATAGAATTTGTTCTTGACATCATCTTCCTTGGTCATAGTTGGTGCGTAGACACTCACAATGGTTGCATGCTTCCTTCCATTCAGCAGGGGCAACTTAAAGGTCATGAGGCTGTCGTTTATAGCCTTTGGAAATCCAGCTAATTTGCTGACCAGGGCCGACTTAATGGCAAATCCCACACCGGATTGGCGTCTTTCTTCGCTTTTCCTTCCACTCCAGAAAAATGTGTAGCCGGCACATATTTCACAGATTTGGCCTTCTTCTGCAAGTCGTGTCTCGCTCAAGGCTGCAATTTCGATGTTGTACCTGCCCAGCTCTCTTCCAATCAGTGCTGTTCGTCTCTCTGGACCCGACGCGCCGTCTCTGTCAAGTAGGGTGTGTACATTCCAAGTTCCAGTTGTAAAGGGAATATGGTTTACTCTTTTAGCTTTGCTTGTTTTATCTTTGTTTGTATGTAGACCGCAGTTAGGGTACCCACCAACCGCGGCTAGCTGGTTAGGTAGTGATGGAGCAGACAATGTTTAGGGCACCTTTTCTAGTCCCTTCCTCATGCTATGGAGGTGAGCAGTGTGTTCCTATAGAGGGCTGCTCAGTCGCTCAGGGGGCTGCCGAATCCCACTGCTGCTCCGGTCAGTAGAAGACGACCATATGGCCTGAGCCGCCTGTGTGCAGGTCTGCGACTACGGCTGCCAGCGTACCCACGCCTGCCGCTTCGCCGCTCGCCCATCGCTACAGGGCTTGAAGGTGATATATGACGTTGGATGAAGAATGACTTGCGCGATGACTTGGATTAAAGTGAGGAAGAGTTGCGCAATTCGTCGACCTCACTCTCTCACCTGAGTCCATCTGATCCAGTGGCAAGACAAGTCGAGACGACTGGAGACGAATACAGGTGCAGTGGATGACCAGGGCGCTCTAAGTGCCTTGCCGTGTTCATTACTTTCCACAACGCTTTGCAGGTAAACGCCGTCTTGCCCGTTGAATCAGGAATGATTTCTTCCGCGCAGTCTGCCGAATCCTGTCTTCACATACTGGGTAGGCATACCCTAGTTTACCGCTTGGTTTGACACTAAATCGGCTACCCATTCCTGGTTTAGCCAGCCTCTCACAGCTGATGCCCGGGGGGTGGCCGCTGTCGCATGCTGACATCTACTAGGAGCCACAGGCACGAGCTGGGTGTCAGGCTTGGACCAGTGGGGGATGGGTCCTGAAAAGGACATGAGAGTCATCCTTACCAAAGGTGCTACCAATGCCTGACACCCCGTACCTCCCATGTGCGCCATGATTGGCTGTCGATTAACAAGATGATGTACTGAACGATGAGTATATGAATACACAGTGATTGGACGTCGAGGAACTAGACCAGTGGTTCTCAACCTTTTTTGGCCCGTGCCCCCTGACACAAACTCTTTTGTACCAGAATGAGATTTGTCGTTATCTAGGTTCTAATGCCTCTACTATCTCACTGCAGAGTGGAAGCTGAGCTTGCCACCTATCTCACACCACAAGTCACCAAAGCATCACACATCCACCAGTCAGTGAACAAGAGTTAATTTGCGCACATCAATTCCTTTTATTGACGAATGAACACAGACACACGTAACATATACATCCAGGAACAGTATTTCCAGAATATATCCTCATCACAATGGAACACTTCGAATAACACTGCCTCTCAAGGCCCTTTTAATACTTAATACAGCCACTCTCTTGGCCTGAACTCACTCGATCCAACCCACTCAGGGTCTACACTTCAACTCACTATCCCTGAAAAAACACAGTGCGGAGTTCTCTATCTAACTCCGTCCCTATTCAACCTTTTTACCAGACCGCCGACCTCACTGTCCGGTCTCCAAAACTCAACTGTCCTGTCAATGTTTTTCACTGTCTTTTTAACCCTTCTTTGCAGCCCCATAACCTTCCCCGTTTATCTTCTTATTTTTTCTTTCCGGGGAATGCCCTTTCACCCCATGAACTTGTTTATATTGTCGCATTGCTGTCAAGGACACTCACCTTAATGTTATTGACCCCAGGCATGTGTCACTCCCCTTCACCATATTGTAGGACGTCATTCCCCTCCCCCGCCCCTCACCATATTTTTAGAACGTCACTCCCACCCCCCCCCCCCCCCCTTCGTATTTCCTCCCTAAAAATTTTCCCCCTTCCCCTACACAGTATACATAATAATTGAAGTTAAATTTAGTAGTACATACTAAAACAAGTCTAGACATCTACATAAAACGTGATTTGTGGATCTACTTACGTTATAAAATGAATTTCAGAAGGGTGATACGTACAAAACTGTAAAGTGTGAAGGGAAAAACAATATCAAGTAATCGGTTCTTGTATTAACGCAATCTAGAAATAATCTTAATCCTCCCCCCCCCCTGGAAACCCTAAAATTCCCCCCCCCCCCCCCCGGGACTGTATGCATGTACAATTAGAAAGCGAAAAGTTCAAGCTATCCATTCTAAATTTTAAATTAGACAACCAACTTCAAAAATATGTTTATAACATTCATGATTCTAGTACCAGAGACAGGACATGCAGCTGATGTTAGATGGATGCATATGTGTGCAGCGATAATGCTCCTACCTACTATTATTTCACGACTTCGGCAAGGTTGTAAGACGGACAAGAAAGACAGAGAGGCAATAGCACCACGAAGACGCGTACCTTGACATATCTGCGCAATTGCAACAATCTGCGTGGCTCTCAGTAAATTAGTATCGGCAAAGAAGCCAATGGCCAGGCGACTGACCAAGTCCACAGATCCTGTAATTGTTAGAAGCGTCGCCGCCTGGTCTGGAGTGGCTCCCTTGATAACAGCAATCGTGGGCACGTATTGCAGAAGATACTGTGAGGTGGCGCTAGGCACTGCAGAAACCAGGAACACTCGGAATGCCAGCTGCCTGTGGGAGATAGGAGACAATAGAACTATAATGTATTACCGTAAATCTGCTGCCTGTGTGATATAGAGGACAACAGAACAATAATTTATTACTGCAGGGCCGCTGCCTATCTGATATATGGGACAACAGAACAATACTTTATTACAGAAAATCAGCAGACTAGGCGATTGATTGGGAAAATAGAGCAGTAATTTGCTATCATAGTCTGCTGGAGATAAAGGCAGAATAGAGCAATAATTTATTACCGCAAGCCAGCTAGCTGTTGGAGAGAAGGGAAATTTGATATCATAGGCCATCTGAGTGTTGGTGGCAGGGGAAAATAGAGGAATACTTTGCTGTCATACGTCAACTAGCTGTGGGTGATTGGGGAGAAACAGAACAACAATTTGTTGTAGTAAGCTATCTGGCTGCTGTAGATAAGGGAGAACAGAACAATAATTTGTTGTGGTAATCCAGCTGACTGTGGGAGACAACGAACGAACGAATGAACGAACGAAAAATCGTTATTTTCAAAGTGTTAAGAATTTGGTACCCAGGCCTGTCTGACATTCTGCCCTTCTTCCTTCTTTCCTCTCATACGTTATTTCATTCATAGATCACTAGTGAAGATAATCTTAGACAACAAAAGAACAATATGCATTAAAATGCATGAAATATAATCAATAATACATGACTCACTAAGGCAATTTTTGACATGGCTATTATAAATACCCAAGGAAGGTGCAACGTAACATAAATATGGGAATGTTTATTAGCTAGTTGTCGGTTGTAATAATTTTCATTAATATTTGATTTTGCTTTTAGGTTGGGGGGGGGGGGGGGGGGTGGAGGTTATGTTGTCAGTACAGAGATAGTGTTCAAACAGGTTGCGACTGTATGTATAGTGGTTGGTGGTGTCTTTGATTTCTTGTGGAAGATTGTACCACAATTGAGCGGCAGAGTATGCTAAGCTTGTTTATATAAGTCTATCCTAGGTTTAGGGACATGAAGTATATTTAATCGTTCGCTATGTCTCGAGTTATATTTAAACAATGGTCAAAGGTAGCTTGGAGCGTTTTGAAATAGGATTTTGTGAATTAGTTTAGCCTTATTAAAAAGTAAGCGTTTGTGGAGTGGCAGTAACTGACGACGTTCATGTAGGTTAGAATTGTCAGTTAGCCTTTTACCATTAATTAAACGCACTGCCCTTTTCTGGAGTGAATAAAGGCGTTTTGTTATTGATTTGGAGCATACATCACAGATTGTGGAGTAATAGTTAATATGTGTTTGTATGTGGGAAGTATAGAATATCTTTCTTGTGTTTTCATCAAGGAAATTTTGTTGTATTCATTTTGGCAAGTTGGTGTACTTTTTTTTGGCTATTTGTTTAACGAGAGCAAGTAAATGGGAATTAAAAGTCAGATTTCGATCAATAATATGACCCAGTGCTTTGTGCTCGGTTACACTTTCTACAGGCGTGCTGTCAATGTACAGCTGAATAGTTCTCTCTGCGAAAATAGATCAATATTTTGTAGAAAGCTTAAACGGTTGGGAGCCATTTAATAATATTAGCAACGCCAGCTTAATTAAGGAAGCCACGGAAGCGTAATGGCTAGACCCTTTTCTGCCGGTTCACTAGTCATGAGTTCGATCCACATCGGGGCGGAGAAGTATTTTTTTTTTTTTAAATTGACGTGGGCTTCCAGTTAGACCCAGTCTACAATGGGCTGGTAATTTCTTGGAAAGAAAAGGCTGCTGGCGTGATACTGACCACGTCGCTCACCGAGTGCTGATTGGTCTATACAAATATGGGCCCAGCCCCATGTGCCCTATGCACATTAACACGTGTTAAAGAGTCCTATGCTTACTTTACAACAGAATTAAAACATCAGATGACAGATATGAATGGAGAGTCTTGGTCACCCATGTCTGTCCCAGACCAGGTGGCTGAAGAAGATTAAGGAAATACGTACCTGAAAATTTGCGGATCAAATATTTTCCGGATAACGCTGATACAGCAACATGATCGACAACCTTGGTCTTTACCAGATCTGGCCGTTGCAAGGCCTCCCTGTAACCCTACACCCGTAACAGCAGGTTCCAGTCCACTGGTCACACTCAAGACGCTGTCACGATGAACCACCTGTGCTGGGCGTTTCTGATTAATGCTCCAATTGCTACCGGTGTTGCTCGCCTGACCAACTGAATCCTGCCTGGAGCTCCGAATTAATTCCTTCTTTGAGATTTGCCTGGCCACGAAAGGTTGATTTGATTTAGTACCTACTTCAGCATCTTCAGTTTCGTTTAAGGTGACGTCACTGACATGGCTATCGACTCTGTCATACAAGCGTCCGTTGCTGTACTTGCTGGTGGTATCTCCCGGATGTGGTTGAACCGCGTTCACAGTGTCCTGATCTGAGGGTGATGGTAACAAGCTCTGCTCTGCCCCGGCAGTCACATTATGGCCAGACTTCGTTGTTTGTTTTTCCTTTGCTGGTTCATCTGCCATTGAAGTTATGTCATGGTCAAGGTCAGTTAGACCCGTGACGTCCCGAGAAATAGCTCTAGAATAAAGTGATAAAGAGATGACATTATTAAACGTATGAGATTTGTCTCTGGGCACGTTACATTAAACATGTGCGATTTGTTGATAATCACATTACAATAATCCGACAGATGTCTCTGATCACAATATATCAAAGTCAAAGTCATATATATATATTTTTTTTGCATATCCTTTACAGGACATCGCTGTCAACATCAGCATCTTTCAACTGTATGTTGATTTCTTGGCAAGATTACGCTCAGTAGTTTGCCATTTCTTTCTGAGCGGCCGGCTCATTATCCAGCAAGTCACGAGCGCGGGTCGAACCGCTTCCAATTCTCGCCTCGCTGCGAGACTCTGCGTGGTTAAACGGGATTACGGAGAAAGTGGTGTAACCCCTCAGCCAGAGAGACCGGCCAAAGTCATATAGTAATTAGTTATATCTTCTTCTTCTTCTTTGCGTTCACCCGGAGTGTTTTTTTCAGATGTGATTGCGGTGTTTCTGGTTAGGCACCCTTGGGTCAAAACCCTTAGGCCAACACATCCGACTTTTTGCGTGCATTTTTGACCAGGTTAGCATTCCTGGGAGACTCTCACTTTTGTGGTGCTGTCCATCTCCCAGCTGGTCAAGTTGGAACAGTCGAAGACTGCACGGTCATCCCTCAAATGAAGACAGGGCCAGTCAATAGCATTTTCCGCCATCCTGGGTGGCTTCCATAATTGCAGAGCCGACACATAACGCTCTGATGCTGGGTTCACCGAGGGAATCGTCACGTCCTGCTCATGGCTGCTTTAATTCCTCACTTCAATATATTGGGCATTTCGTTCGCCCCGGGCCATTCCCGCACAAACCAGACAGGTTTGCAGACGGTATCCACTCAGCGAGTTTTCGGACATGTGCTTGTCGTTGCGCCCGTCAGAGCTGTTCCAGGCACGACAGACATTCGGAAAACTACCTAGTCAGAGCTGTTCCGAACAAGAGCGACATTCGGAAACTAGGTAGTCAGAGCTGTTCCTAGCACGAGAGACATTCGGATGAGACATTTCACTCGGACGTAATTGCGTAGTGTCAATTTTTAGTTTGCCACCCGTAGAACGACACTTCCGACTTCCGGCGGGCATTTTTTTAATGAGGTTACCTGTCAGAGTCTAATGTATTGCCAGCAGAGATGCAGGGACATCGTTACGCCCGCCAGGCGAATAGTCCCTAGTGGGGATGCTGTAACATCGTTACTCCCGCCAGGCGAGTATTAGTTACCTGCCTGCGAGGTTGCCGGCTGACGAGACAGCCAGCGGTCAGGCAAGGACAAAGCAGGACGCACGCAGGCCTCGTGAAGCCACTTCAGGTGGGCAGGCGCGTTGCGAGAAATAGCCAGACAGCTCTGGGACTCGGACTCGACTGGACGTATGATGGGAGAAAGGCTTGTGTAGTTCTGCGGCCCGAAAGTCGAGTGCTTGTACATCTTGCGAGACTGATTGTAAGCTGTGGGTGCTTGTAAGTGTATTGTTATAACTTATGTATTGTGATGATCATCTCTAGATCGTGATCTGTAAATAAATCCATCGAAACTTAGTGTCGTTGAGTCTCAAGTCAAATCACGTTGTATTTGTACTGTCTCACATGTGTTAGGTTAACGAGCCAGGTTTAAGACCCTGACATGTGTGGACGTGGGGGCATTCGTCCGGCTTTAAAATGAACGTGGTTTAAGTAATTAACATTTAAAACCTAGATTTCTGAACTTAGAAATTTTTGTTCAACTTTAGAGTACATTTAAATGTGATTGTAAAGGCTCATTTTGATATATATTATTACATTGTTTGAACATGGAGACTAAATGTAAACGTACAGTGCATACATATTGTTTGATCTTGTAAACGTGTAAAACATTTGTGATTGTGGAACTTGTCACCGTTTTGACCTTGTCGACATTGTGAAGTTGTCGCCATTGTGACCTTGTCGCCATCTTGTAAACTTGATGTCTATGTCCTTACTGAATGTCATCTTAATGTAAGTGATGTGTCATCAATGTTGTAGAGTGTTGAGATATAGTTAGATTGTCTTTGTAAAGTGAATTGTAGAAAGCAGAAAGTTTCGGAAAGAAAGTGACGTGTGTTTTTGAAAAAAATTGTTGACTGACAACATTACGACCTACAATTACACTCAACGCCATACAAACCTAACCAAAACTTAGTGACAAGCATACACACCACATCAAACAGACGTTAATTTATTTCCTCCAAAAACAAAGCAGGTTTTCTGTGCCATCTGAAACCCTTGCCCGTAGAGGTCATTTGTGTTTTGAAGTAGCGACCCTACAGTTCCTAGCCCAAATTTCAACCGTTCTTCACCGCATCCAGGACACTTGAGTATATTTTTTCTTTCTATATACTTTCGGATGCAAATTTAGGCACATATTGTAATTAGAACACAATTGTAAATTGTTCAGGTTACTAACAACTTGTAACAAATTGAGTGTCTGATTTTTCATTTGCATTTTCCATCATGTCGTCATTAAATGATTTCATCGATATGGGGTTGAAGTTAAAGTTAACAGGTGATGAGTTAACGAAGTGGAGTGAGAAGAAATACTCTGAATACCACGAGCGTGAAGAAAGAGCAGCTGAAAGAGCTGCCAAGCAAGCAGAAGCAGAGCTATCTGCAAAAACAAAGCAAGCAGAGATTGAAAGAGAGACAGAATTAAAGAAGGCAGAGATAGCAGCTCAGAGTAAACGGGAAGAGCTGGAAGTGCAATTAAAAATCAAACAACTTGATACTGAGACTGCCATAAACAAAGAGTCCAAGAAATCTGAAAGACTGGAGAAAGAAAACCGGTACAAGAAATATCAAGGTATCGTAAGAAATTATACCTCGGGTGACTGCATTGCAGCCTTCATCCAAAATTTTGAGACTTTAATGGACCATTACCAGGTCCCATTGTCTGAATGGAATATAATTTATATGAGAAGTTTATCAGGGAAGCCTCTGAAAGTCATAGAGACTATCCCCAAAGACCTCAGGAAAGATTATCATTATCTAAAATCAAAGATTATGGCACATTTTATGTTAGATGAGGCAGGTTACAGAGAACAATTCAACAAGTTGAGCCCCAAACCGACTCAGACGTTCTCTGACTACCTCTGCTTAGTCCGAGATATATTTTCAAAATGGACTTCAGCAGCTAAAATTGATAAGAACTATCAAAAGTTAGAAGATCTTATCATCAGAGATAAAGTCATTTCATCTATTCCATCAGCATTTTCAAAGTTTTTGCAAGAGAATGAATGTACGAGTGTAGAGCAGATTGAGAGGCGTGGTTCGGCTTATTACACAGCCAACAAACATTGTTTTGCCAGTGAAGCTACTGAAACCAATTTTGTAGCATCGGCTAACTATGACAAACCCTATAGTAGGCAAAAACCTTATAAGCCTACATCAGAGAAGTACAACCATTGTAACTATTGTAGAATGTCACATCATCAAGGTGAGATGTGCGACAAGAACCCCGCATATCTTACATATTTACAGAACATCGTAAACAGACAAGATAAAGAGCGTAAATCTTTTATAAATTTGCGTAAATATTTCCTCTGTAAGGCGTATGGACATTATCGCCATGATTGTAAAGGTAGGCAAATGACCAAGAAAGCCAATGCCGCCTTATTTGATAGTTCATCATCAGATGAAGAACAATCAGAAAAACACCATGTGAACTCAGCACAGGCTTTTGATATGTTTAACGCAAATAAATGTACTGTTTGTAATACCTTTTATGAAGATGGTATTTTAACATGCGGCCACTCCATTCCTATTGCCAATAAAGAAGCTAATTTGGTAATAGACTCCAAAGGCAGAATAAACATCCATCAGGGATACGTGAATGGCAAGTCTGCTACAGTCCTTCGGGACACAGGAAGTTCATTGATTGGACTGAAGAGAACGTTCATAATGCCTACAGACTATACAGGCAAGCACGTAACATGCAGAACATTCTCTGGCAATATTGAAAAGTACCCACTAGCATGGGCATATATTCAAACACCTTTCCTCACTGGGAAAGTAAAATGTGCAGCATTAACAAACCCGGTGTGTGATATTATAATTGGAAATTTACCAGAGGTAAATGATATGCCTCATGACATAACATCTCTTTGCATTAATGAGATCACAACATCACCATCAAATGTCATCATTGATAATGTTGTACCACCTAATGAATGTAGGATTGCTAACGTAGCACTAGTATCTCATGACATCATTGATAACACTGTTTCATCACCATCTGATATCATTGAATGTGTGAACGCAGTAACCAGATCTACTGCTAGAATGCAAGATGAAATTAATCAAACTGAGGCTATAGAAATGCTTAGCCCAGTATTACTACCTCCTAAAACCATGAAGGAGACTTTTGTAACAGCCCAAAAGGCTGATCCTTCATTGTCAAAATATTTTAATCTGATCGGCCAAAAGCCAAAGTTAACCAAAAATGCAAGATGGCATTTTGCTTTGAAAAATTGTATCCTCACCAGGTATTATACCAGAGGTGACACCACAACAGAGCAAACTGTTTTGCCAATTGAGTATCGTAAGCAAGCCTTACATCTTGCCCATGATATACCTCTTGCAGGACATATGGCATACGCTAAGACCAGATCAAGATTATTATTACAGTTTTATTGGCCCAAATTCTGCAATGACATTAAGCAATATTGCAGGAATTGTGACATCTGCCAAAAACTTGTAAAGAAAGGAAAAAACCCACAGGCAAAGTTACAAATTACTGACTTAGCCAGTCGACCTTTTGAGAAAATATCTGTCGACATAGTGGGCCCTCTTAATCAGATAACAACCAGAGGGAATAAATATATATTAACTGTTATTGATCAATGTAGCCGCTGGCCTGAAACGATTCCGCTAAAGAACATAACTGCCAATGACATAATGGAAGTTTTCTTCATTATATTTTCACGGATAGGATTTCCAGACACTATCCAATCAGATAGGGGAAGTCAGTTCATCGCCGCATCTACGCAAGCTTTCACAAAAATGTTAGGAGTGAAGCAATGTTTCAATTCCCCGTACCATCCTCACTCGAGCGGAATTATAGAAAAATTTAACGGTGATTTAAAGCATATGCTTGCTAAAGTCACGCAAGAGCACCCCAATAACTGGGACGTATATTTACCTGCTATTCTCTTTGCTTATCGCGAGGTGCCACATGCTAGTACAGGTTTCTCTCCTTTTGAACTTATCTATGGTGCCAAACCACGTGGCCCATTAAGCATCTATCATCAAATGTTAACGGAATCCACTCCTTTACTCAAACCCATATAATCATACGTATATGTTACATCATTGCGTGAAAGAATCATCAAATCTTGTATAATTGCAAAGGATGCACTAAAATTATCTGGTGCTACATATAGACAATATGCTGACAAAGGTAACAGGACAATAACGTTGACACCTGGACAGGACGTTCTTCTTCTTCTACCTAGTGACAGACACTTATTGACTGATTCTTGGCAAGGACCATTTAAAGTGACGAGACAGATTTCACCTGTAGACTATGAGATCCAAATAAAAGACAAACAAAATATTCCACGTCAATATGCTAAGACCATATTACAACAGAGACAACGAACAAGACGATACAACAACATGTACAGTGATAATAGACCATGAAGATGACGAGGCTAGTGACGAAATTCCAACACCTGCATTAGACACGACGAACTGCTTGAAGGAAATTAAGATCAACCCAAAGTTAACTCAAGCAGAAACAGACAGTTGCAAACAGCTCATACAACAGTACAACACCATTTTCTCCAACAACCCAGGACAAACAGAATTAGTACAACATCACATCACACTCACGTCAAATACACCCATAAAATGCAGACCATACACCATTCCATTGCATTACAAAGAACACTTACATCAAGAGATCATCAGCTTAGAGCAAAACAACATCATTAGACGATCCCAATCAAATTTCTCATCTCCAATGGTCATAGTACGCAAAAAGGACAACACAATAAGACTCTGTGTCGACTATAGGAAATTAAATAAGATAACTCTTTTAGATTTAGAGCCAATGGCAAACTCGGAAGATCTATTGACAGAACTGACAGACGCTAGGTTCTTTACGAAGGTAGACATGACGAAAGGTTACTGGCAAATAGCAGTAGACGAACAGAGCAGACATCTGACAGCTTTTGCCACACCTTGGGGACTGTACGAATGGTGCAAACTTCCATTTGGGCTTGTCAATGCCCCAGCAACATTCGTACGTATGACACGACTTCTACTAGTAGACATTCCGAATATTATCTGTTACATAGACGACATTTGTGTTCACACAAAGACAATGACAGACCACATAAAGACATTAGAACAGACATTTGAACGCATTAGACAGCACGGACTGACGGTAAAGCCTGCAAAAGTAGACATAGCCTATCAGGAAATATCCTTCTTGGGGTACAAAATATCTAATGGCTTTGTCACGACAGACGATAACATTGTGTCCAAGATACTAAAACTCTCACTTCCGACTACGAAAAAGCAAGTCAGAAGTTTGTTGGGACTTATAAATTATTATAGGTAGTTCATACCAGATTTTGCTGAACTGACCGAAGTATTTACTAACTTACTAACAAAAGATCAACCCGAGAAAATTGTAAGCAATGAATGCCTAAAATTTGCATTCCAGAAAGTATTATCTTGTTTCTCTGAGAATAGTTTAAAGAATCCCATTCTCAAATTGCCAAATTCTCTTATTTCTTTCAGATTACGCACAGACGCGAGCTCCGTAGCGATTGGAGCAGTTCTGTTACAGGAACATGATAACATCCTACATCCTGTATATTACTTCTCGAGAAAATTAAAACCTAGAGAACGCTCTTGGTCGACACCGCAGTTGGAAGCCCTTGCTCTAGTTGAGGGTATAACTACATTTTCCAGATTCCTCCTGGGACGTCATTTTATTGTGGAGTCTGACAGTAGTCCATTGAGATTTATCAATTCAGGTGTACCTTCCAACCAAATGATAGCTCGCTGGTCTCTTAAACTTCAAGATTACAGCTTTGAAGTTCGACACATCGCGGGCAGAACCAACACGATTGTCGATCTTTTGTCCCGTTGTCCGACCGACCCAGTAAGCACCAATGTCTGAGTGCAGTGTGTAAAATACACTCAGACCAACACAGCCATGCATCAGTGAAGTTTTTTTTTCACGAAAGCTGTGTATGTCTATATGATGTGATAGGGTTCATTCCCAATATATATAGTTTTTCTTATTTTATTATTAACGTAGTGATTGTCGTGAATAATTGTGTAGTGTGTGGTAGAAAGAGAACTTTAGTAATTGTATATATTACGAAACAAGAACAGTGCCACATTCGCTCTGAACTTACCGCAAGCGAACTGTCAAATTTATCCGTGGTATCTGCATTTGGAACATATCCAGTGATATCTTAACCCCGTGTGTGAAAGTGTGACCTGAACATTGACATCTACACCACTTCAGTCAATCGAAATCCAGAAGTTTTTCCAGTTAAACAACCAACACATGAACGATCAGAACATTGCACATTCCGTTTTACTACATCAGACCGGAACAAGTGTGTTCTACAAATTTTCAACATCAGCTGTTTCGTGTGTACTTCCGGATGATTTAGAAATTTAGTTTAAAATTAGCAGACGACAAACAAAAGCTTAAAAAGTTATAACACTTCTAAACTATTTACGATTCAATAATTTCGAATACACGAATCGTGTGTTAATATTTTTCATTTAGTGTAATCTTAGAATCATATCTTGATTAATTTATTCATACTATCGACATTTTTTCGCTAGTATGAAGAAACATCAAGCTATGACGCTGAGAAATAGAAGAATTATTGTAAGATATTATATTTCTTAATGTTTGAAGTTATGTCCCTTTCATTTAATTGTTATTACATTATTACACCAAGGGCGTTAATTGAAATGTATACGATGATGTATTGTGTATAAATAGCCATGTTGTTGCCAGATTGTTAACACGCCAAGAAGCCATCTACTGGGCATGGTAGAGTGTTACCGACATTGCAGACCGACACAAGAACTCCTGGCCAAATGAGGTCAGAGTTTGAGCGTTGAATGCGGCTTATATAAAGCCGTATTACGGTCTTGCCAGATGTTTTTTGTCGCAAAAAGCATATTATTACTTTTTTTTGAAAGGCTGCGAGGTAGTTGCTTGGGAAGCTGTTACTACCGATCTGACTGGGTCAATAATGCAATTAAGGTAATCAGCCATCGAGAGGATGAAGCTTGACGAGTGTTAAAGGTTGAACACCACATGTCTTTAGATACAATGTCCATTTTCTTATGTGTTTCTATGCCAAGATGTGTGTTTTTGTATTTCTACACCAAAGTAAATGTATATAACAGAAAGGTTGACTCTGACAGGTTAAAAATATTAACCCAGTATTGTATATAGAGTGTACATGAAAGATGACATCTTTCATGAAGAAGCCCCGGGGGAGCATGTCAGAGTCTAATGTATTGCCAGCAGAGATGCAGGGACATCGTTACGCCCGCCAGGCGAATAGTCCCTAGTGGGGATGCTGTAACATCGTTACGCCCGCCAGGCGAGTATTAGTTACCTGCCTGCGAGGTTGCCGGCTGACGAGACAGCCAGCGGTCAGGCAAGGACAAAGCAGGACGCACGCAGGCCTCGTGAAGCCACTTCAGGTGGGCAGGCGCGTTGCGAGAAATAGCCAGACAGCTCTGGGACTCGGACTCGACTGGACGTATGATGGGAGAAAGGCTTGTGTAGTTCTGTGGCCCGAAAGTCGAGTGCTTGTACATCTTGCGAGACTGATTGTAAGCTGTGGGTGCTTGTAAGTGTATTGTTATAACTTATGTATTGTGATGATCATCTCTAGATCGTGATCTGTAAATAAATCCATCGAAACTTAGTGTCGTTGAGTCTCAAGTCAAATCACGTTGTATTTGTACTGTCTCACATGTGTTAGGTTAACGAGCCAGGTTTAAGACCCTGGTTTCGAGGCACGTTAGACTTATTGTTGTGATGTCGCTCACATTTCAGCTGGTCAATATAGAACGATCAATGACATCGCGGTCGACCTTCAAGGGAAGGCAGGGGCAGACCATGGGCATTCCCTCGCTATCCAAGGAGGCGTCCATAATTGCAGAGCCGGCACATATTGCTCTGAAACTGGGCTCACCCGAGGAGTTGCCACGTCCTGCTCATGGCTGCTTTAGTTCTTCACTTCCATGTGTTGGGCATCTCGCTTGCCACTGGTCGCTCAAGCACACACCAGGAGCGGTCAGACTGCGGGCGACCTCCACTCGGTAAGCTTTTGCTTTTAATTCGGACCACGCAATGAATTCGCTAGCCGTGCGTTCCATTTCGTGAGACGTTTTTTCATTGTTGTCTACACTCTCTGTGAGTTAGATACAGACAGTTTTCTTAACCATTTCATTCGACTAGGGAATTTTCTGCATTTTAGTACTCGTTCACGAGGTAGGCTACATGTGCTGCCGGCTCAGCACCTTACCTTAGTGCAGCAGTGAACAGGAAACGGCCAGGCCCTCTCATCCGGGAATCCCTCATATTCCCCAGCTGAGAGCCTTCGAACAAGTATCAGAACTGGGCATATAGCGTGCACAGTATCACACCTCTATTTCTCGGTAGGTGGGTATCGGCCCGGCTCTCACATACGAGGGTTTGTGGCTTAGAGACGTTCAGCCTAAATCCTCAACGGAGGGCCTTAGAGTATTGTTCGGACAAAGAATTTCTGCATCGTGCGTCTGATTTAAACTTTTGACTGCTATCCTCAGTCTACCTGCAGAGCAGCAGGTTGTGTCTCTCTTAGTCTGGCCCCTATCCCATAAACTGTCCGATATGTAGTTTTCATCCATCGGCAAGCAGATGGGGTCAATGGGACGCGCAAGCCCCCCCCCCCCCCCCACCACGGCAAGGTGGAGACACATCGGGGGAGTCATCGACATTTGATAGGGCAGACATTTGAAAGATGCGTCGCCGGCACGTAAGGCCATGCGATCAGCACAAAGTTATCCAGAGTCACCAGTGGGAACGCCGCGCCCCGCGAAGGGCAACGACGATTGGTTTTGAACTAATAAAAGCGCTCTTTCCACGAGGGTAGGAGCTTGGTAAGCATGTATTAGCTCTAGAATTTCCATAGTTATACAACTAGGATCGTGTCATCTAAGGAACCTCGACTGATTTAATGAGCCATTCGCGGTTTCACCGTGAGACAGTGTGAACTTAGACATGCATGGCTTAATCATTGAGACAAGCATATGACTACTGGCAGGATCAACCAGATATCTATCGGACAGACGAACTATTCACGCACACGCAAGCCAAGAGTAGCATCGCTAAAGCGCGCCCTCCCGGTACAAGGTGATACATGCAAAACCACTGGACGCCTACCAACGAGCTTTGAAGCTACGCCGGCAGGACTGACCGAAAAAAAGCTATACCAGCTTACTGACTGCAGGCCCACTACACATCGAGAGAGAGTGGGCGCTTATCGAGACTTTGTTTAACGGTCGTACAAATTTTGCTCTTTTGCCCACTCAAACCACGACCCTGGCTGCACGATGCGGTTACATTCTTGAAACGCCTGCCTCGCTAACTTACGTTGGCCGGGAAGATCCCATTTTGGTGCACCTCACACAGCCATCCGAGACAACGAACGCTAGACGCGGAACTGATCTAGCCAACCAGACCAACCCTCACAATTAGTTATTTTAAACATCACTGTTCTTCACTTATTTACAGTCTCAACTGTCACAAAACAGTCAAAAGTTTTGATCTAGTGTCTATGGGTATCACATTTCGTCTAAAATTCCTTGACCTATGGTTCATATATAATAATATTGAAGAAATTAACTGCAATAAACTTAACTGATTCACTGCCAAACAAAAAGTAGGTTTGGATCAATCATAGTGCACAATAAAATGGACAAGTATTATAATGTAAATTTCGTTCACTGAGCATTGAAATCGTGGCAAATATTACAAAATAAGACAAATAACGCCATAACCGTAGTGTGGTGACATATCGTCCTTCTGTCTCAAATGGGAGGTCAATCAAACGATATAGTATCCTTCGGTACTTAATCGGTTAATATTAAGGGTTATTTCTGGATATATAGAAACAATTTGGAAGATAGGCAACACTAACCACATATTTCCTGCCACGAGCTAACACGCCCTGACACGCTGGCTCTACTTCTAGAAAACATTCATCTTCCTCTCTTCTGTCTTCACATAGTTGAAACCCAAGGTTCTCTAACACCACAATCTACTGACCAAACATCTTGAGCTCGCCTGCAACTGACCACAGCCACAGCTCTACCTCGGAATCCGGAAAGTTGTTCCTCATGCGAGATACTTCTTCTTTCACATCAGGCTTCGGTTATAGAGACATTCACATTCATTGAGGCATTCACATTAATTGTCACATTCACATTAATTGAGACATTCACATTAATTGTCACATTCACATTCATTGAGACATTCACATTAATTGTGACATTCACATTTATTGAGACATTCACATTAATTGTGACATTCACATTAATTGTGACATTCACATTTATTGAGACATTCACATTAATTGTGACATTCACATTAATTGTGACATTCACATTTATTGAGACATTCACATTAACTATCACATTCACATTAATTGTGACATTCACATTTATTGAGACATTCACATTAATTGTCACATTCACATTAATTGTATCATTCACATTTATTGAGACATTCACATTAATTGTCACATTCACATTAATTGTGACATTCACATTAATTGTGACATTCACATTAATTGTCATATTCACATTAATTGTCACATTCACATTAATTGTCTCATTCACATTAATTGTCATATTCACATTCATTGTCATATTCACATTCATTGTCATATTCACATTAACTGAGACATTCACATTAATTGTCATATTCACATTAATTGTGACATTCACATTTATTGAGACATTCACATTAATTGTCATATTCACATTAATTGTGACATTCACATTAATTGTGACATTCACATTTATTGAGACACTCACATTAATTGTCACATTCACATTAATTGTCACATTCACATTAATTGTGACATTCACATTTATTGAGACATTCACATTAATTATCACATTCACATTAATTGTCACATTCACATTAATTGTCACATTCACATTAATTGTCATATTCACATTCATTGAGACATTCACATTCATTGTGCCATTCATATTAATTATGACAAACACAGATATTGACATATGACTATCAGATATATTGTGTGTATTGTTCTATACAGATATTGGTTGATTATGTTACGATTTTTATGCATTTACTTTGGTAACATTGAACGGCCTGCTCCGTGGCGAAGAGGTAACGAGCGCAGTTCGTAATCCCGCACACTGCGTTCGAAATACAGCTGCGAGCGATTTGGCAGCAGACCGCCTTGCGTTACTTCTTTATGAAATGGCATGGGTACCATTCGTTCAAAAAGCAATGGCAAAATACTGAACGTACACTTGACCATGAATCACAAACAACCAAAAAGTTAAGCTGGAGTTAACTGCTACGTCCTGTAAAGAATATGGAACTAACTGTATCTAACATCGAACGCCGTATGTTATTTGTTAATGCAGTGGTTCTCAACCGGTGGGGAATTCCCCCCCCCCCAGGGGGGAATTTTAGGGTTTCCGGGGGGGGGGGGGAATTAAGATTATTTCAAGATCACGTTAGTACAAGAACCGATTACTTGATATTGTTTTTCCCTTCATACTGTACCGTTCTGTACGTCTCACCCTTCTAAAATTCATTTTATAAAGTAAGAAGACCCACAAATCACGTTTTATGTGGACGTCTAGAATTGTTTTAGTATGTGCTATTAAATTTAGCTTCCATTATTACGTATACTGTGTAGGGGCGTGGGTGGGATATTTAGATAGGAAATTCGAAAGGGGGGAATGACGTTCTGAAAATATGGTGAAGGGGGGCACGGGCCAAAAAAGGTTGAGAACCACTGTGTTAGTGTATCTAGGGAACCACCGAGACCGTCACAGAAGCAAGACAAATACATGGCAATCATTTGTACTTGTTATACTTGTTCCGTCAGTGAGCAGGCGATGGCTTCAAAGTCCATGGAAAGCCATGATTGTTAGCCACCTGCTCTTAGAGTGGACATGTGGTCTTTCATATTTACATATAAATTCAAAACAACTTTAACTGTGCTCGTTTGTTTATGATCAGTCCTTAGCTGGGATCATCATCGTGGCATTTCTGGCAGGCCCATAGACGGCCCCCTCTCCTCCCTAACATCCCCGTCTCGGTATAGCGGCTGATCGCATCCATACTTTGTTGATTAATTGTGGTCAGGTGTCAGCAACTCACTTGCGACAGGCATACAAGTATTCCCTTCTTTTTCACTACACGAAAGTGACAACTCGTATTGTTTGCAAAAGGATACATGTTTATTCGGAGCTGATCAACAATAGCTCCATGAGCGGAATACCACAACGGTATTGAACATAGAATGTGATGACGATAAGATGGAATGAGGAGATGATATAAACATTATAACTACTGAAGCTAAGCTAGACTATTATAACTATTACATTGTTCTTAATAACCACAAAGTATCCCTAGCGGATACGCGTCTGATTCCTACGCCGTCTGGTGTCTGTCTGAGCTCGCTGAGCGTGGCGTGTTCAGCCACAAGCAATTAGCTCTGCGTGCGTTCGTTGGTTTACGTGCTGGGCACTAGGCTGTGTTGACCAGAGTTACTTGGTCCTTCCTCGTGCACCCTGTTTCCCAGTCTCTTGGGTAGCCCCGCTTATCTGCACTGGTTGCCCTCCTTGTTGACACAAGGGTGTCCCGTTATCGCTATTTATAGCGATAGTGTCTCTCCTGTCTGGTCTCCTATCCTGTTACGTCACTTGCCCTCTTCCTAAGCTCTATTTTAGCTCTCCTTAGCTTAGAGCTATCTCCTAAGCATTTGACAGGCTCTCCAGCCTCCCCTGTTGTGTTACAAACTTTTAAGTTGTGGGGGTTACACAAGTAATCTTACAAAAATTGGCTGTCTAATTTTGTCAAAGACTTTTTGAGTTCTCTACTTCTCTTATGGGGATAGGACAAGATCTCTCCTTTCCTTTGTCACACCGTTGTTCCACTTCACTTGGCTAATTGAGTAGCTCATCACACTAGTACAGTTGGCTATAAACTGTCATTATATTTATGAGAATTGTGAGGTCCGGATCCAATGCCATACGGCCTGTCCTCAGATTGTCCAAAATTAACAATCCCTAACAACTTGCCTCTATTATGAGTGCAAAACATGGACAATAAATGTTCATGCTCCCATATAATAAGCCCCAACTCGTATGCATGTTTACTGTGCCACTCTTCACCTTTTAGCTTCCGCTTTTGAAGGCATATTTAAGTGTTACACTACGGCTTTAGAGATATTATTGTTTCCCCTGTTCGAGTAGTTATGGTTCTTTGAAAGTAATGATGTATGCAAGTTTATGTGTTTGTTTTTCTGGTTGGTTGTGTGTTCTCTACTAAATTAAAGTGTATTTAACTTACTGACATGTGTATGCGTTTCTAATTTACGTGTATGTATTATTTCGAGCGCCGTAAAGTGGTTTACTGTAGTCACAAATGAGTATGTTATGCTAATTTATGTCTACAGTGCCGTTTTAAGATACTCAAAATATGTTCCCTATGTTTTCCACTAAAGTATGGCGACTACACACTTATAAAAAATGACAGCACATTGATTACACAGATTGACACAGACAAGTCACAACAAGTCGTTTTGTGCGGTGGAAAAATACCGCAATATCTCTCTCACTCTCTTAATTTAATACATTCTATCTCTATGATTCAAGCATCTTTCGTTCTTCTCTCCCTATCATTCACACATCTTTCATTCAACTTTCATTCAAAAATGGTTTTAAAATATTGGGCCGTCATTAGAATACGGTTCACGAAATAATGCATGGATGAACCAAAATTATGTACATTAAATGTTTGGCTGAATTTAAATGGGTATTCAAGCCACAAGACTGTGCTGTTTTTATGCACTTGTCAATATATACAAAAATATACATGATTGAAAAGGGTAGTTCGCTACCAATCCTATAGTATTGACTGATCTAACTAATCTATTATAAATTGGTGCACTGTTCTAAATTTCTCTAAGGGAAATAATCTAACTAATTAATTCATTTTCAGAAAAATGGGTTAATTACCTTAAAGTGTTTTAATGCCTAAAATGCTATAAATTATTACATGATGGTGGTAATTTGTAAGTGATGTTTTTATTAACTTATCTAACTAACTACGTTTAAATGGTGATAAATTAAAGTAATATGATGTAGATGTTAACTTAAATAAGTTCTTAACTAATTATAGGTACATTCCATCCATCCATCATGTGCCATGCCGGTAAGCGTGGGCGGTCATGTTCTGCCATCTCACTCGATCACCAGAGTCGTGGATCAGCTCCGTGTTTCTGTCTCGACCATGCCACAAGGCCAAGCCATCCATGTACTTGCTTCTAGGTCTTCCCCTTGGTCTGTTCCCCTCGATCTTACCAGTTGTCACCAAATTCTCCAATCCATTTCTTCTCATAACATGCCCAAAAAATTGTGACTGTCTACGTCTAATTTCTCTAATCAATTTACGATCTTCATTTGTTTCTTGAAGGACTTGTTCATTGGTCTTTCTGGCTGTCCATGATATTCTTTGCATTTTCCTCAGAAACCACATCTCTACAGCCATCAGATGTTTCCCAGCCTGACTGCTCATTGTCCACGCTTCACATCCATACAAAAGTACAGGTTCAATGTAGCATCTCAACACTCTTTTTCTCGTTTCAATTGACAACTTTTTATTGGTCAATATGTTTTTCATCTTGCTAAAGGCTACTTTTGCCATGGCGATTCTTGTTCTAATCTCTTCAAGGCATCTCCCATCAGATGTTATTACTGTTCCGAGATAATTGTACCTGCTCACTTGTTGAAGAATATTCCCATTTACTTGTATATTACATTGTGGTATTTCGTCCTTCCTAGTGACGACCATAATCTGTGTCTTTTTACAATTTAATTCTAACCCTAGTTGTTCACTGTGTGTAACAATCGCATCTACTAAATTTTGCAGGTCCTGTTCATTGTCTGCAATCAAGACTGTAGCATCTGCATATCTAATGTTATTGATGCATCGTCCCCCAATGTTGATTCCTTCCATATCTTCAATATTTCTGAAAATACTTTCACTGTACAGGGAAAACAGATCTGGAGACATTACACATCCCTGTCTCACACCCCTTTTAATAGGCTGATATTGGCTTACTTCATTATCAACTCTTATGGCAGCTTGTTGTTTCCAATATATGTTTTTTACAAGTCTAAGATCTTTTCCATCAATTTGTAGATCTTCAAGCATCCTTATCATGTTGACATCTCTCACTTTATCAAAAGCCTTTGTGTAGTCAATAAAGCAAAGGTGTAGATCTTTGTTTACTTCTATAGAACGTTCGATTATGTTTCTCAGTATATATACAGCATTTACTGTACCCTTGCCTTCCACAAACCCACATTGTTCTTCTTCTATTTCAGGTTGTATTTTCCTCCTAACTCTTTGCATGATAATTCTTAGCAAAATCTTCGTGATGTGACTCATTATACTAATTGTTCGATGTTGATCACATTCCAAGGCTCCTGATTTTTTTTGGGATTGCAATAAATACAGAATTACATAACTCCTGAGGTATATTTCCAGTATCATATATTGTATTGAGCAGACTGGTAACTTGATCTATTCCATATTCTTCTAAAGCATTAATCATTTCTGTTGTGACGCTGTCTGAACCGGGGGTCTTGCCAGATTTCATATGGTTAAGAGCAGTCTGAACCTCCATCTTCAAAATTGCTGTTCCTTCATTATTATTTTGAACATCAAACTGTTCGTCTCTGTTATCGTCATACAGGTTTTTCACGTAATCTGACCATTCATGTAATATCTGATCTTTTTCTATTATGACTCTTCCATCTTTTGTCTTTAGGCAGCCTGCTGATGTACGTGTTCTTTGATTAGTAAGCTCCTGAATTCTTTTGTGCATTAGTTTCGCATTGTTACTGTTGTGTTGTTTTTCAATTTCTCTGCAATTTTTCTCAAGCCATGTTTCTTTTGCCTCCTTACATAAGGTTCTCACTTTTCTGTGAATTTCTTCATATTTGGCAGGATTATTTTTGTTCTGTCTTCTTGTTTCCATTAGTTGTAAAATTTCTTCAGTCATCCATGTCTTACGGCCCACTTTCTTTACTTTTGGAATAGTTTTTTCTGCTGCGCAGCTTATTGAATTCTTCATCGTTTCCTATTGATCATCTACATCTTGAAACAGGATCTCTAGATTAGACAATATATCAAATTTGTTCTTTACTTCTATGTTAAAATTATCTTGTATTTCTTTGTCAGTTTTCAATTTGCACAAGTCATATTTAGGGTTTCCTGCTGTATACTTGACTTTCTTTAACTTTACCCTCAATGTGCCTGTAATTAATCTGTGATCACTGTAACAGTCTGCATTTGGAACTGTTTTTACGACTATTAACGCATTTCGAAACCTTTTGCTAATCAGGATGTAATCTATCTGGTTTTTAATCCTGCTGTCTGGACTCCTCCATGTCCATAATCTTCTAGGATGCTGTTTAAACCAGGTGTTTAAACCAGGTACATTTGTACATAGGTACATTATAACTCTGAAATGTGCTAAATAAGGTTATCTGGTAAATCTTCATAAATAATTCTACTATTTCCACAAAATATGAAGTAATACGCGACTGTTTATAAAAACATGTTATATACATATCACAAATAATTGTTACCTAACTATACTAACTAATTACATCCAGGTGTGATGTTCGAGCCGTGTCCTCTGTAGAATGTCCTCGTAAACAAAGATCAGGTAGACAAAGTCTGATTTACGCTCTCGTCCTGGGTAATGTTCATACTAATGGTATGCTAATGGTTGGTGTAGGTTCAAGTCTCAAATTTCGATCCACTCAAGGGTTGTATAAGTGGTAGTGGTGTAGACAATTCACAAATGCGTCTGTTCATTCGACTAATGCTGACACAGTTTATATTACATATATGTAAGCGACTGGCGATGATAACGCACTTTAGTGTTCACAATCACCACATAGGGCACTAAGTAATTACGGTGTCAATGTCTCTGGTGACGTAAGGTCGCTCTCTTCTCGTATTTCAGGTATTTCAATATGAGAAGGTCTACTCAATGCGTCGGCTAAAGAGTTCAAGCTTCCCTTCAAATGTTTAATAGTGAAGGCATAATTCTGCAAAATTAAGGACCACCTGTAGATTTTATTGTTGCGATGAACCCCTGTTTGCATGACCGTCAGAGGCGAATTATCGGTTTCGATAACAAACTCTGTACCCGCCAGGAATCGATGAAGTTTCCTGACACAATATATCACGCTTAAAGCTTCCAATTCAGAGGCTGAGTATCTTCCTTCAGCCGGGCTGATCTTACGACTCACGTACATTATTGGGTGAAACTTGCCTTCATAAAACTGGCCTAGGACCCCAGAAATGGAAATGGAACTTGCGTCTGTGCGTAGGAAATACGTTAGATTGACATTAGGCAAACGCAAGATAGGTGGACCGCTAAATAAATGTTTTAATTTTGATAACGCACCGATTAACTTTGCATCCTGAACATTGAGTTTTACAGATGCTTTTAACACATTAGAAAAAACACTGGTAATTTCAGCCAAATTGGGTATAAATGTGCTGTAATAATTGACAAGACCAAGTAAGCTACGGACCTGTTTCTTGGTCGTAGGCATAGTTAGATTGAGAATCTTGGTCACGATTTTCTCATCAGTTCTTAGTTGGCCTCTGGTGATTGTATGGCCTAAAAAATCAATTTCTTCCATTCCCAACTCCACTTTGGTGGGTTTCACTGTAAGACCAAATAATCGCAATCTATCGAAGACATGTCGCAGTTTCAGTAGGTGTGTTGTTCAGTCTGCTGTATGGATGCAAATGTCATCAATATAAGTAGAAGTATTGGTCACTCCGTGCAGAAGATCCCTAGTGAGTCGGACAAAAGTGGCTGGTGCATTACGAAGACCGAAAGGAAGAAAGCGCCACTCATACAGGCCTAGAGGTGTTGAGAAAGCTGTCAAATGAATAGAGGATGATTCCATCGGGACCTGCCAATAGCCTTTTGTGAGATCCAGTTTTGAGAAGATAGTGATGTTGACATATCGAGGATTAGGTCGTCACAAGATGGGATAGGCTCTGCATCGACCCTGGTCACGTTGTTTAAGCGCATATAATGGGCGCAGAAGCGGATAGTCGAGTCCTTTTTTCTGACTAGAGCTATAGGAAAAGAATACTCTAACTGAGATTTCTGAATTATTCCACTCGACTCTAGATTTAACAATTCCTTGTCGAGATTTTCCCTGTAACTTAATGGGATGGAATAAGGTCGACATTTGATGGGTGTGCTATCAGTCAGAATTATAGAGTGTTATATTCTGTCTGTCTTACCTGGGATGTCAGAGAAAATGTCCTTGTACTCAGTTACTAATTCTATCAGTTGTTGTCGTTGCTCGTCTGTCAGTTTGGGTTCTATACGTATGCTATCGATTGTCCCTGTCATGTCGACTGTCGGGACAGGTAATTCTATTCCGTCGTCATCCGTTTGATTAAGTACTGTTGTTGTACTAGCTGTGTGTACTGTTTACTGGCTAGGTGTGTTTGCAATGTCGTCATGATCTGTCGCCCTATCTAGTGTAGTGGTGTTGTGTACGTCTGTCGTCCGGTTGATTGGTGTAGGTGCACTCTGTTCGTCTGTCATTAGTTCTTGTCGTGAGAAATAAGGCTTCAGCATGTTGATATGAAATATCTTTAATTTTCCCGTTATCGATATTTCATAGTCGACATCTGATATCTTTCGTTCGACTTTGAATGGCCCTTGCCATGATGTTAGTAACAAATTACGTTTATCTGGTAGTAAAAGTAGCACCTTTTGATTGGGTTCAAGGTGGAGGGTTTTGGCACCCTTGTTTGCATATTCGCGGTACATTTGACCTTTTCTCTCCAAAGATGATTTGGCTATTAGACACGCTTTCATGATTTTATCGCGTGTCTCTGTTACCATCTCATACGGTGTTACTGCTGTTGGATTATCTACTGAGCTGGTAATTAGCTGATGGTAGATTGTTAGGGGTGTCAAAGACTGAAGGAGGAGGCAGGAAGCCTGCCTCATGATAGAACACCACCGGGACGTGGGGTCAACCTCAGATTGAGTAGAGGGAACAGAGTGCCCGGGATCAGGGCAGGATAGATGATAGAAAAGGGGGACTATTACCTAGTCCTCACACGAAGGCGTTGACCAGATAGTTAGCACTACTGGTCACGACAGAATCACGCCTGCGTGATAGCAACGATTAGCACTCAAACCAAAGCCAGCTAATAGAAGCGTGCTAACTGACCTAGCACGCAAAGAGCCGAAGGGCGTATGAAGGTCCTTCCGCGTGGCGTGTAGCGACGCGAGTGAAGCAAGGCAGACTGGGGACTGACTCTGTAGTGTTCACATCGTATAGAATAGATATGTGTTTTCATATAGCCTAGTAGATAGAGATTAGCTATAAGGTATAGACTGTTTTTGCAATTGTAAAGAGCCAACGGCAATAAAATGTACCATTTCATTCCTCGCACACGACTTGCAAGTTTCTTGTAGGGTGTGGGAGAAGTAATCCGATGATGCCTGAAACACGAGTTGTTGACAGGCAATAGGATTAAATGTGGTATCAGAAGTGCCGCTTGAACCTGAGTTCAAGCTATAACACTTACCCACGGCTCTAGACTAGGGTTACAGATAGGATATTACAAAGATTAAATGTTTAATTTGTGTCAGTGACTATGACGTGTGCAGACTAGATCGAGTTGCCAGCAGAATTGTGCCTATCGTAATGAAATAATGTTTATTTGTGCTTATTAGAATGTTATATATTTAAATAATGTACTTTTCAAAGTTGTAAGTATTTATATTATGTTCTTCTTTCATTTATTTATGTAATTATTTATTTGTTTTTGAATAAATGTCAAAAATGATTCATGGCGGAGCAATACAAAGGTCAGCGACAGTATTGATTTTTGCAAGCTAAAAATAGCGCTGCGCCTGTGACGTGGCACGATTGACAAACAGTTGGGCCTCGCCATTTGCAATCAGCATTTCAGTGTTTACATACTGGCAAGCTGCTGCCTGCCTGAATCTTTACGATATATTAACTATTATTTGTTTATTTAAGTTAGAGAATGAATATATTTATTTATTTACACATTATTATTACATTTATATTTATTTGAAAGCAGTTATTGATTTTTTTTTCCTACTTTTCTATTTGTTTACCGTCACGAGGGCACTACTTTCGGCTATGAAAATTAGATTTGGCCTGCACCATACTTCCATAGATTAAACTAGGTTAGTAACGAAAGACATATTACGGTAGAACGAAGACAGGGCAGTGACATTAAATATTAATTAATCGATGTTCTGTTTGTTCGTGGGCATGTCAGTGTCATTGTAACAATTTGTCAAAAATCTATTTTTCGTTTACGAGTTGTTAATTGTTGCTGCTCTGTAAAACAGGGCGAACAACAGCTGATAAATAACGTGAGTGTGTGCCGATGTGCCAAACAGGGTGACCTGAGTAGAAAACTCGTGTGTATTTCGGGGTGCCAAACAACGGGACCGGTGTTGCTGACGTGTTGTTCCTTGTTCTGGGGAACATTAAGTTGAGTAAAACCTACGTTTTTGGCATGCATTGTGATTAATAGTGCATCTCTTTTTCAGCGTGTATTGTATGAACAGACTTTGTGCTCGAATTTTTTGGAGAATACAATTTTCCAAATTGTAAACAAAGAGTACAATTTGTGGTGCTCAGATATTAAATAACATAGCATATCAAAGAATAATAACTAATTGAAGCAGTCAGTTAAAGTCAACGCGAGCCAATCCCCCAACAACATGGCTACTCTAGCTGACTTCATTAAAGCAGGCAAAGAATTGCAATACACAGGTAAAGAGCTAGAACAATATGCTGATAAGAAATTTAAAGAAGCAAAAGATGCTGAGAGAACTGAACGAGAACGAAAAGAAAATGCAGATAGAGATGAACGCGCTCGAGAAAGAGAGCATCAAAAAGAATTAACACAACTAGCTGAGATAACAAAACAAAAAGAACTAGAATTAAAACAGAGGCAATTAGAACATGATAAGGAAATTAAACAGAAAGAACTGGATTTAAAGCAAAAAGAAATAGATGAAATGGCAAGAGTTAAGGAAAAACAAATACAAGTAGAATCAGAGACACAATTAAAGATGAAAGAGATGGATGTAGACTCACACGCAGAGATCTCTGCCACTAAACTTAAAAGTAAACAAGAAGAAAATAAGTTCAACAAATACAAAAATATTATCAAAGCATATTGTAAAGAGGATTCAATATCTGCCTGGACAGAAAATGTCGAGTATCAGTTTAAATATCACCAAGTTCCTTTAGAGATGTGGGCTATGATTTATATGAAGAACCTGAGTGGTGAGCCCCTTAAAGTAATAGAATCTATACCAACCGATCTTAGATCTGACTACCAATACATCCGTGATAGGATTATGCAACACTTTTTACTTGATGCCCCTGGGTATCAGGTTCAGTTCTCAAGCTTAAAACCTAAACCTACTGAGACTTTCATTGACTACATCTCAAATGTTCAAAGTGTACTAAATAGGTGGCTTAAAGCAGCTAACATAGGAAAAGACTTTGATAGATTGAAAAACTTAATAACTATGGATAAAGTAATATCCACGATACCATCCTCTTTTGCTAAATTTTTGCAGCAGTCAGACATTGAAACCATAGAACAGTTTGAAAAGAAAGGGTCGGCATATTTTTCTTCAAACAGAAATATTTTTAAAACTTCAAATGACTCTGAAATAGTTTCCTTTGTAAAAGATCAATCTAAAAACTATCAGAGCAATAGAAAACCATTTAATAAATTTGACAAGAAAGATAGAAAAGTTTCAAAATGTATCCACTGTCAACTTTTACATGACACTTATTCAATGTGTGACAAATCGCCGAGTTATCCGGCACATCTTGAAAATGTGATTAAGAAGCAACAGAACAAAAGATCTGCATACCGGCGTGCCATTAAATGTTTTTTTTGTTCCAGCTACGGCCATTATTCAAATAAGTGCCTTGGCCGCCAACGTATGAAAGCCAACAATGCTATTTTACTTGATACATCTTCTGATAGTGGTAGTGAGACTGAGTGTGATGTTGAAAATGACTTACCTGTTAACCAGACGGAAGAGGTGTGTTGTGTAAACGATATGTTGAGTTTTGACAGTTGTGAGCGATGTCACCAGTTTCATGCTGACGGAAAATTAGAATGTGGACATACAGTTCCATTCTCATCTGAGAGTGTGAATGCAGCCTTAGCCTCCAGAGGCAATCTAGAGTTCCACAATGCAATGGTCAATGATAGACCATGCCAATGTTTGCTGGACAGCGGGAGTACCCTTATTGGTCTCAGAAAGGAACTGGTGAGTCAAGAGGATTATACAGGTGACTTTGTCAAATGCCGAACCTTTTCGGGTAACATTGAAATTTACCCTTTGGCCAAAGCCCGTATTGACACTCCTTTCCTTTCGGGTACATTTACTTGTGCTGTACTTGACAACCCTTGTACTGATCTAATTCTGGGTTGCTTACCCCAGCTAAAACAATGTACTAGCGATGAAATAACTGCATGGAACCAACTGAATGCAGTTAATGCAACCACCAGAGCAGACACTATAAAACATCAAGACACGCTTCAAGATGAGAGACTACTGGTGCTTTCTCCATCTAGCACTGATGATACCAACAGACAAAAATTCATAGAACAGCAGAAAGCTGATCCTAGTTTGTCTCCTTATTTAAAATTATTGAAAGAACGAGCCAAAATTACAAAGAACGCATCATGGTTCTTCAGATTAAATAATGTCATTCTTACTAGATATTATACTACTGGTAACCATGAGATTCAGCAAACGGTGTTACCTGTACAACATCGCATAACTGTGCTAAAGATTGCACATGAGTCACCGTTTACTGGCCATCTTGCATATGACAAAACCAGGGCCAGAATTCAGGCTCATTTTTATTGGCCAGGTTTTTGCAATGATATTAAATTATTTTGTCGTTCGTGTAATGTCTGTCAACAGTTAGTACGAAAGGGTAAACATGCTACAGCTGAAGTACAACCTTCTACACTGGCTTCTAGGCCATTTGAGGGTGTGGCGGTAGATATTGTTGGACCCCTGAATCAGGTGTCCAGCAAAGGAAATCGCTTCATATTGACGATGGTCGACCTCTGTACAAGGTGGGTTGAGGCAGTAGCTTTGAAGTACATCACCTCCAAAGATGTTGCCAATGTATTTCTACACCTGTTCTCACGATTCGGATTTTCACGGACCATTTTATCCGATCGTGGAACACAATTCATATCGGCTGCAACGCAAGCCCTTACAAAAATGTTAGGGATTAAACAACATTTCACGACAGCGTACCATCCAGCCAGCAATGGGATAGTAGAAAAAATTAATGGAGATCTTAAGCATATGCTGGCTAAGGTAACAGCAGAAAACCCAGCTGACTGGGATACACTGTTACCAACAGTGCTGTTTGCCTATCGGGAGATTCCCCATTCAAGCACGGGTTTCTCATCGTTTGAATTAGTGTACGGGGCTAACCCACGTGGACCCCTAACCATTTATCATCAGGCAATAACAAATTCTATTCAAATTCCCGAACCAAAAACACCTTATGAAATGGTGACTGAAACACGAGATAACATCATGAAATCGTGTATTATAGCTAAGGCAGCTTTGGAGAGGAAGGGTCAAATCTACCGCCAATATGCCAACAAAGGGGCGAAAACAATTGAACTTGAACCAGATCAAGACATACTTCTCTTGCTTCCTGACAAACGAAATTTATTATTGATTTCATGGCAAGGGCCATTCAAGGTGGTACGTAAGATTTCAGATGTTGACTATGAAATATCAATAAACGGAAACTTAAAGATATTCCATGTCAACATGTTGAAACCTTACTATTCACGACAAGAGACAGAAGTAGAGACAGACGAACACAGTGCATCCACACCAAGTGATCAGACGACAGACATACACAACGCAACTACACTAGTTAGCGAGACTGGCATATCCGACGAGCATACACGTAGAGAGAATACAGAATACACACTTAGCACCACCACCGTACTTAATCAGGTAGACGACGACGGTATGGAACTACCAGTTCCTATTGTAGACAAGACTGCTACATTAGATAGCATACATATAGAACAGGGACTAACAGACAGTCAACGACGACAATTAGTAGAATTAGTGACGGAATACAAAGACATATTCTCTGACATTCCAGGTAGGACGGACAGAATCGAACACTCCATTCTTCTTACGGACTCTAAGCCTATTAAATGCAGGCCGTACTCAATCCCACTAAGCTATAGGGAAAATCTAAATAAGGAAATTCTGAATTTAGAGGCTAGTGGGATCATCCAGAAATCCACCTCTGAGTACTCTTTTCCAATTGTTCTAGTTAAGAAGAAAGATTCTACAATTCGTCTGTGCGTGGACTATCGAAAGCTCAACAACGTCACTAAGATCGACGCAGAGCCAATTCCCTCCTGCGAAGATCTTATTCTTGACATGTCCACCTCCAAAATCTTTTCTAAATTAGATCTCACTAAGGGATATTGGCAAGTCCCTATGCAGTCTCAATCCATCCATCTTACTGCTTTCTCAACACGTTTAGGACTATACGAGTGGCGTTTTCTTCCTTTCGGACTTCGAAACGCTCCTGCCACTTTCGTACGCTTAACTAGAGATCTACTTCATGGAGTGACGAATACAGTGACCTATATAGATGATATATGTGTCCATACTGATGACTGGACAACACACCTACTGAAACTGAGACATGTCTTTAATAGGTTGCGACTCTTCGGGCTCACTGTCAAACCGAGCAAAGTCGAATTGGGCCTAAAAGAAATTGAGTTTTTGGGTCATGTCATTTCTCAAGGTCAACTTAAGACTGACCAGAAAATTATTACCAAAATTATGAATCTGACCATGCCTACCACCAAGAAACAGGTCAGAAGCCTTTTGGGGTTAGTGAATTACTATAGTAAATTTATTCCAAATTTAGCGGAGATTACAAGTGTATTTTCCAATGTTTTAAAAGCTTCTGTAAAATTGGATGTTAAAGATGCATTATTAATTTCTGCATTGTCAAAATTAAAAATTTCGTTTAGTAATGTTCCAATCCTCCGCTTGCCTAATCCGAGGCTCGTTTATTATCTTAGGACAGATGCCAGCAGGATCTCCATCGCTGCAGTACTAGGCCAATTTTATGAGGGCATCTTCCATCCGATTTGCTACGTGAGCCGTAAGATCACACCCACCGAGTCCAGATATTCCATATCCGAGTTGGAAGCCTTAAGCGTCATCTATGCGGTGAGAAAGCTGCATCGATTTCTGTCGGGTGTACACTTCATTGTCCAGACTGACAACTCTCCAATAACGGTCATACAGAGTGGTGTACATCGAAATGACCGAATATACAGGTGGTCGCTAATACTGCAAAATTACACCTTTAGTATAGAACATATTAAGGGGAAAGATAACATCTTGGCTGATACCCTTAGTCGACCATCTGATGTAGCAATACCAGAAATTTCCACATAAAATTGTATTGTGATATATGTTAATTTAGTACAGTCAAATATTCTATGTGAAATATGTTAGAAATACATGAATATGATGTGCTGAACTAAGTACCAAAAACATTGACCTGCTATGTGTCTGTAGACATCAAAAGTAAGAACTTTACTCTGGGAACAAATATATCACTTTGTGAACTAGGACAGCTTATTACTTGTTAAGCTCCAAATATGTTCCAGTGAAGTAGTTGTGTTAAACAGAGAAAAACAGTGTCAGATGATTATATACATACAGACACGAGAACAGTGGTCTACAAACGAACTCTACAGGTGCAATACCCATAGAATAAATATGACTGTGTAATGGATTTCAAATACCCAGAACAATTGGATAGATAGTATGCCAATGAAAACGTGTTTCTGAACATTAATGGCAACGACTAACCTGAGGTATTTAAAGACCATGTATATATAAAAATAATGTGATATGTATCATAATGTTTTAATATAGTGATAAAATATAGATAAATTATGTCATTTTAATTTAGAGTTAGATAATATAATACTTTTTCATTTTACTTTAGATAGATTATTAATTTACATATTCATTTAGCTTTAAAAGTATATTAGGATAGTAATTTAAACATGACAACTAATTATAAGAAGTTTACATATGAATAGTATCATTTACTTTATTATATTTCACTTTGTTTCATTTCATTTGATTTCATTCCATCTTAACCAATCCATTTAACAAACGTTATCATTTAGTAGTATGATTAGATTACACCATAATAGAATAGAAATATTATACACTTAAAGATACATCATTTACACCATATAGAATAAGAATATCAATCATATAGTTTGTTTCATTTAAAAACATTAGTTAAAATATGTTATATTGCACATCACCCATTTTAGAAAGGGACGTAACTTATTACATTTCACATTACCCATTTCACAAAGGGACATAACTCATCTCACATCAATTTCATTTCACATAGGTAAATTCCATCCCTTAAATTAGATAAATATTAGGAGTAATGTAAGTTTATGTTAGAATTAATATGACAGATAGATTAAAATAGGCAGCGCATTAAATGTATATTTATACAACTAGTATTAGCATGTCATTATTTAGAATAATATTTCAGTATAATATAGTGGTTAATAATACCAGGGTACAAACCATCAACCCGTTTTTCTTACATGTAAATATGTTGTAAATAACTTGACGTGTGCAACGGTTGATGCACAGTCATTAGGCTCAACTCTGTCAAACTGAGCCAAGCTTGTACAGTGTCACTCCAAGGTTTTTAAATAACTATGGGAGTGAAAGTTATGTGACAGAAATGAAGGTAAAAGATGTGTGACAAAGGTGAGGGTGAAAGATGTGTGACAGAAATGAGAATGAAAGAAGTGTGACAAAAATGAGGATGAAAGATGTGTGACAGAAATGAGGATGAAAGAAGTGTGACAGAAATGAGGATGAAAGATGTGTGACAGAAATGAGGGTAAAAGATGTGTGCCAATAGTGAGTGTAAAAGAAGTGTGACATAAGCGAATGTTAAAGATGTGTGACAGAAGTGTGAAAGTGAGAACAAATGTAAAATATACAGGAGAGAGTGAGAACAGTCAGCGGATTTTTTTACCGCTCAAAAAGACTTTTTATTTGTGTTGCCGTCAATTGTTGGTTGCAATGTTGAAAATGTGTTGTAATGCATGTATTTTGTGTAGTTTAGATTAGGACCTTAGTGAAAGTATTTTTAGTCTCATAAGACAGAAACGTAGTCACAGATTTGTATTATACACATGTTTGTGACCACAGTTAAATGTATTATGGCACTTGAAAAACTAACTTACATACACATGATAGTTAGATACACATGTTAGAGGGTAGATTATACGTTTAATTACATCCAAACACACAAACAACCAGAAAAACAAACATATAAATTGCATACACTTTTATTAGATCAAAGGGAGATAACTCCGGGTCAGGGAACATAATAGACAACGAAACACTAACTTAACAGTGAAATATGACTTTACACGCGGAAGCGAGATAGGTAAAGCCTGTCGCTCACAGCTTGTGTAATGGTTGTTTAATATTATATGGGGGACATGAAGCAATTCATGTGTTGACCTTCAGAAAGTCAACTTTGTATGGGTAGTGAGTTAATTTACTATTTGAGGGCAGGTCTTATAAGACAACGGTCCGGTTCAGACATACCTCTAATGAATATAATATTGCGATTGAGAAGAGGGCTCACGCCAACCAGACAAGTTTGTGGCGATTGCCAGTAGCCAAGTAAAGTGATGCTACATTGTGACATTAGTCAGTAGGTCTATTGAGTAGCCCAAAGCCAGGTTATCTACAGTCTTTGACAAAAAATTAGACACACTAATTTTTTAGAAACCTCTTGCGTCACAACCAATGAGTCAAAGTTGATGACGCAACACAGGAGGGGAGGGTGTGTGTCAAAGACTGAAGGAGGAGGCAGGAAGCCTGCCTCATGATAGAACACCACCGGGACGTGGGGTCAACCTCAGATTGAGTAGAGGGAACAGAGTGCCCGGGATCAGGGCAGGATAGATGATAGAAAAGGGGGACTATTAACTAGTCCTCACACGAAGGCGTTGACCAGATAGTTAGCACTACTGGTCACGACAGAATCACGCCTGCGTGATAGCAACGATTAGCACTCAAACCAAAGCCAGCTAATAGAAGCGTGCTAACTGACCTAGCACGCAAAGAGCCGAAGGGCGTATGAAGGTCCTTCCGCGTGGCGTGTAGCGACGCGAGTGAAGCAAGGCAGACTGGGGACTGACTCTGTAGTGTTCACATCGTATAGAATAGATATGTGTTTTCATATAGCCTAGTAGATAGAGATTAGCTATAGGGTAGGAAAACTAGTGATAGAGAATATTGTGACTTTATGTGTGATTAGATAGTGACTGTTTTTGCAATTGTAAAGAGCCAACGGCAATAAAATGTACCATTTCATTCCTCGCACACGACTTGCAAGTTTCTTGTAGGGTGTGGGAGAAGTAATCCGATGATGCCTGAAACACGAGTTGTTGACAGGGGTCCACGAGGGTTCGCCCCATAAACTAACTCGAAAGGTGAGAAACCCGTACTTGAGTGCGGAATTTCTCGATGGGCAAATAGCACTGCTGGTAGTAGAGTGTCCCAATCAGATGGGTTCTCTGCTGTTACTTTAGCCAGCATGTGTTTGAGATCCCCGTTAATCTTTTCTATAATCCCATTACTCGCAGGGTGATAGGGTCTACAGAAATGCTGCTCTATTCCTAGCAATTTTGTTAGGGCTTGCATAGCAGCCGAAATAAATTGGGTTCCTCGGTCGCTCAAAATGGTTCGAGGAAAACCAAATCGACAAAATAGATGTAAAAACACATTTGCCACATCTTTGGAGGTAATGTATTTTAGTGGTACTGCTTCGATCCACCTTGTACAGAGATCCATGAGGGTTAGTATAAAACGGTTTCCTTTGTTCAACACCTGATTCAGGGGTCCAACAATATCTACCGCTACACTTTCAAATGGTCTAGAAGCCAACATGGAACGCTGAACCTCGGCTGTCACATGCTTTCCCATTCTTACTAAATGTTGACAAATAGTACATGATCGACAGAACATTTTAATGTCGTTACAAAATTTGGGCCAGTAGAAGTGTGCCAAAATTCTGGCTCTCGTTTTGTCGTAGGCTAAATGTCCAGCAAACGGTGACTCATGTGCAATGTTTAGCAAATTTTGTCGGTGTTTTACAGGTAACACCGTTTGCTGAATTTCATGGTTATTTGTTCTATAATAACGCATGAGAATTCCGTTATGTACTTTAAAATACCAAGATGCATTCTTAGTAACTTTTTCTCGCTCACCTAACAGTTTAAAATAAGGTGCGATAGTTTGATCGTTGCGTTGTGCCTCGATAAATTCTTGTCGAGTAGCACTGTTACTAGCACCGGTGGGTGTTAACAACTGTAACATTTCGTTTTGTAGGTCAGTGTAATGTGTTTGAGTATCTGACCTCGTTACAGCATTAGCCGTGTTTATTCGTTTCCAGGCTAATATTTCTTCATCAGTACACTGTTTTAATGATGGCAAACAACCTAAAATCAAATCAGTACAGGGATTTTGCAGGATCGCGCATGTAAATGTGCCTGAAAGGAACGGGGTGTTTATGCGTACTTTTGCCAGCGTGTATTTCTCTATGTTTCCAGAGAAAGTGCGGTATTTGACAAATTCACCCGTATAATCTACTGGCTTAACTAGGTCTCTTTTAACGCCAAGTAGAGTGCTGCCGCTATCCAGTAAACATTGGCATGGTTGTTCGTTGACCAGTGCATCGTGGAACTTTAAATTGCCTCTAGAGGCATTGGCATCTTCGTTGGAACATGGTATAAAATGCCCACATTTCAGTTTGCCGTCCGTATGAAACTGGTGACATGTGTTACACTTATTAAAGTCTAATATATCAGTAGCTGCACTCACACTCTCACACTCACTGGTTGGTAATACATTTTCAAGTTCAGAATCGACTATACTCTCACCGTCAGATGACGTATCGATGAGCACGGCATTGCTTGCCTTCATTCTTTGCCTGCCCAAACACTTAGAACTATAATGGCCATAACTTGAACAAAAGAAGCATTTAACAGCACGTTTGTAAGAGTTTCGTTTGTTTTCCTGCTTCTTCATCATCATTTCTAGATGAGCAGGATAAGAGGGACTCTTATCACACATGGCATAACTTGGATGGAACAATTTGCAGTACACACACTGTGGTGGCTTCTGATACGGTTTATCTTTCTTTTGATACTCTTTTTGCTTGTAATACCTGCTGGGTATGTTTTTAACAAAGGCAGTAATCTCAGTATCATGTATGGATGTTTTAAATATGTCCCTGTTTGAGGAAAAATAAGCAGAACCTCGTTTTTCGAGTTGTTCTATAGATTCAATGTCTGTGTCAGAGTCTAGAGTAGTGCAGTGATGCAGTGACATCGTTACGCCCGCCAGGCGACTTAGTTCCCCAGCCGGGATGCCGTAACTTCGTTACGCCCGCCAGGCGAGTAGTAGTTACCTGCCTGCGAGGTTGCTGGCTGACGAGACGGCCAGCGGTCAGGCAAGGACGAAGCAAGACGCACGCAGGCCTCGTGAAGCCACTTCAGGTGGGGAGGCACATTGCGAGCTATAGACAGACAGCTCTGGGACGTGGACTCGACTGGACGTATGATGAGAGAAAGGCGTTGTGTGGTTTCTGTGCCCGAAAGTCGAGTGTCTGTTCATCTTGAGAGATAGACTGTGAGCTGTATTGTGTATGTAAGTGTATTGAAGTATAACTTATGCCTTGTAATGATCATCGTATCGTATCTGATTCGTAAATAAATCCATTGAACGTTGTGTCGTTGAGTCTCAAGTCAAATCACGTTGTACTTGTACTGTCTCACATGTGTTAGGAAAAACGAGCCAGGTTTAAGACCCTGACAGTCTGCTTGTAGAAGGAACTTAGCAAAGGGAGTAGGAACGGTGGATATGACTTTGTCCATCACCATTAAGTCCTGTAATTTATCAAAATTCTTCCCTACTTTCGCCGCCTTAAGCCATTTATTGAATATACTCTGGACGTTTGAAACATAATCTAGGAACGTTTCAGTAGGTTTTGGCTTTATCTGTGAGAACTGGATCTGATATCCAGGAGCATCGAGTAAAAAATTCTGCATAATCCTATCATGAATGTACTGATAGTTACTTCTTAGTTCTGTTGGTATTGATTTTATGACCTTTAATGTCTCCCCACTGAGGTTTCTCATGTAGATCATTGCCCAGTCTTGTAATGGTATTTTCTGAGTTATAATTTGGAATTCTACATTCTCAGTCGAAGCTGATATTGAATCGCCTTGACAGAACGGCTTGATTAACCCTTTATATTTGGAGAATTTATTTTGTTCTTCCTGACTTTTCAATTTAGTAGAGGCTATCTGGGTGTTAGAGTCAATCTCCATCTCTTTCATCTTTAACTTCGTTTGTGACTCTACCTCTATTTGTTTATGTTTGGTGGTTTCCTCTAACTCCTTCATCTCCTTCTGATGTTGTCTTTCCATTGTTCTTTGGTCTCTCTCTAGAGCAGCTTTTCTCTCCATCTCTACTCTGTATCATTCGTTTGCCCATTTCTCTAGTTTTTCTCCAGTATATTCTAGTTCTTTACCAGCCTGTATGAAGTCGTGTAATGATGACATTGTAAGGCTTTATGTTATCTGACAATTGATAGTAATATATTTTCAATACAATTTCACAGTTGTTATGTGTGAAATATTTACACACTTTGCTGAAAAAGAGGATGCGTTGTTAAGGGTGCATATCAAAATTAGAGGAAAATATACTCATCTAATCTTGCAGCAAAATACGGCCCTCTGGATGTTCTGACGCTGTCTTTCGTACACACGTCTGATCGACTTGTTTTTATAACTGATGTTTCTGTTTAATGGAACATCAACATTTTAGCAACAAGCATGTAATGTGTAATACATGGTGTTAATTGACATATCACAGTTTCGAAGGACGGCAAACTTCAAATGTGATATAAATGATAATGATCAATGTAGATGATATGAATGTATGATAGTCTAAATGAACGTCAATGAATGTCAATGTCGTCTTGTCTTCACTTTTTAACTCCCCTGAATGAGTTACGCTGTATGACTTTAGCTTAGCCTCTAATCTCCTACTGTTGTGCGAAAAAAATTTGTTTTTGCTCAAATACTAACGTGATTGTGATGGATGTTGACATTCTGATAGTGATAAACAAAATGGTTTACACATGAAGGTTAACTTTAAAATTTGCACACAATCCCAGTTAATGTTTCATACATTTTCATACAAATAATTTACATCGATAATATATCCATAATATTCTGTAGAATTTCCGAAAATAGTACATTACATAGTACTTTTCATAATAGTATGCTAATGATACTTGCAATCAAATAGTACTTTGCTATATTAATTAACTGGTTAGTTTAATTAATAGCACACATTTTTAGCCCCACGAGAAATGATAACGTGGTATCTTGGCTAATGGTAATGAGTGGTGGTTCAAAAACACTTCACAAAATGGTATCCTATTGATAATTGGTAGTGAGCGGTAGTTCAGGGACTTCTGACACAAATTGTATCCTGGTGTCAGATGGTGTCCAACTGGTAATGAGCGGTGGTTCAGGTACTTCTGACACCAATTGGTATCCTGCCTGTCAGCAACTCACTTGCGACAGGCATACAAGGATTCCCTTCTTTTGCACTACACGAAAGTGACAACTCGTATTGTTTGCAAAAGGATACATGTTTATTCGGAGCTGATCAACAATAGCTCCATGAGCGGAATACCACAACGGTATTGAACATAGAATGTGATGACGATAAGATGGAATGAGGAGATGATATAAACATTATAACTACTGAAGCTAAGCTAGACTATTATAACTATTATACTGTCCTTAATAACCACAAATTATCCCTAGCGGATACGCGTCTGATTCCTACGCCGTCTGGTGTCTGTCTGAGTTCGCTGAGCGTGGCGTGTTCAGCCACAAGCAATTAGCTCAGCGTGCGTTCGTTGGTTTACGTGCTGGGCACTGGGCTGTGTTGACCAGAGTTACTTGGTCCTTCCTCGTGCACCCGGTTTCCCAGTCTCTTGGGTAACCCCGCTTATCTGCACTGGTTGCCCTCCTTGTTGACACAAGGGTGTCCCGTTATCGCTATTTATAGCGATAGTGTCTCTCCTGTCTGGTCTCCTATCCTGTTACGTCACTTGCCCTCTTCCTAAGCTCTATTTTAGCTCTCCTTAGCTTAGAGCTATCTCCTAAGTCTTTGACATCAGGTCTCTCTCTCTCTCTTTCTCTCTCTCTCTCTCTGTCTCTCTCTGTATGTCTCTCTCTCTCCTCTCTCTTTCTCTCTCTCTCTCTCTCTCTCTCTCTCTCTCTCTCTCTCTTTCACATACACACACACACATACACACATACACAGACACACTATTTGTCTCGAACGTGTCATTTGTTTACAGAATGTCCATTTGCAATTTATTACATAACAAAACAAAAATGACAATGAATCGTCTAGGGCGCGAGATTTTTTTGAAGGTATGTGTTCTCTGAGTTGTCATTTATTGGTCAACAAGAAAGGTTAATTATTTCCATAATTTTCCTAATTGGATTGACATGGTAACAAAGAGGCAAATTTTAAAATATATAAACCTGTTACAATAAAAGTGATTCCGTAACGGACACTTGGAAACATCAGCCGCCTGTCTTTGAAAGAGGTAAACAATTAATAATAATAATAATAATAATAATAATAATAATAATAATAACAATAATAATAATAAACATTGGTCAATAAATGTCTTCAAAACAAGGGATGCAAAAATGTAAGAAACAAAACAAAAACAAAAAAAAACAAAAAACCAAGAAACCCAGCCCCCCCCCCCCCACCCCCACCCCCTACCATCCCCTTTAAAAAAAAAATTATATGTGAAGATATACTTTCAGTTGTTGCCTGTAAACGCACACGATATTCCCGGACACAATGCAGTATTATGAATACTAGTCGGCAACTGTGTGTGGAGATAGATGAGTTCAGGGAACTGTGTGGAGGTAACTGGTTGGAGAGAACTGTGTGGAGGTGATTGTGTGGAGGTAATTGTGTGTGGAGGTAACTGTGGGTGGAGATAAATGAGTTCAGGGAACTGTGTGGAGGTAACTGGTTGGAGAGAACTGTGTGGAGGTGATTGTGTGGAGGTAATTGTGTGTGGAGGTAACTGTGGGTGGAGATAAATGAGTTCAGGGAACTATGTGGAGGTAACTGGTTGGAGAGAACTGTGTGGAGGTGATTGTGTGGAGTTAATTGTGTGTGGAGGTAACTGTGGGTGGAGGGAACTGTGGGTGGAGGAATATGTGCGGAGTTAAATGTGTGTGGAAGTAACTGTGTGGAGGTAACTATGTGTGAAAGGAAATATGTGTAGAGGTAACTGTGTGTAGAGTAACTATGTGTTGAGGGAAGTGTACGCGAAAGAAAGTGTACGTGAAGGGAAGTGTACGTGGAGAGAAGTGTACGTGAAGGGAAGTGTACGTGGAGAGAAGTGTACGTGAGGGAAGTGTACGTGGAGGGAAGTGTACGTGGAGGGAAGTGTACGTGTGTACGTGGAGGAAAGTGTGTGTGGAGGTAACTGTGTGTAGAGGTAACTGTGTGTAGAGGTAACTGCGTGTGAGGGAAGTGTACGTTGCCGTCAAGTGTGTGTGGAGGGAAGTGTACGTGTGTACGTGGAGGAAAGTGTGTGTGGAGGGAAGTGTGTGTGGAGGTAACTGTGTGTAGAGGTAACTGTGTGTTGATGTAACTGTGTGTGAGGGAAGTTACGTGGCGGTCAAGTGTTTGTGGAGGGAAGTGTACGTGGAGGTAATTGTGTATTGAGGGAAGTGTACGTGGCGGTCAACTGTGTGTGGAGGGAAGTGAGTGTGGAGGTAACTGTGTGCAGTGAATTATGTGTGTGGAGTGAACTATGTAGAGGCAGCACATTAACACCCATACCTGTATGACGAGACAGGTCTCATCAGTAGACCAGCGGCAACCATGTGCAATTCAACGGCGGCGAGTATCAGAAAGGTGCCCCTCATCCCAAACTCGGCAGTGATGGCACGGATAACGGGTGGGGACACAATACTGGCCACACACACCCCGCTGTTGCTGATGGTTGTTGCTAGCGACCGTCGTTTGTTGAAGTAGTAACTCAGCAGGCTCACCGACGGCACGAAGATTAGCCCAACGCAGGATCCTGAAAGTGTATGTCATGTTACTTACCATACAATGTATGTATACATCAACATCAGCTTCGTTGTGAGAAGTTATTAAGAGCTGTTTTGGGCAAATCCTGATGTACGGATGCGAATCGTTTACAGTTAGCAAACAAGTGAGGAATTATTAGTCGCTTTATAGAAAAATGATAACACTGTCGACGGATAAAGAAAGCATTGCAAAGCATTTTGAGATACGTTAATTAACAGAGAGAAATGGTTACTCGCATCAGAAAAAGACCGTACAATCTGTGTATTTGTCATGAGAAGGGGAACGCTGGCGTACATCGTCACAATGAGAAGGTTGGAGTGGAAGAGAGGTAGGGGAAGCCAAGAGAGAAGATGCTGTACAGTTGGACATCATGGCGTGGAGGAGAGTTGGTATCATAATTGATTGGCAGTACTGTGGATAGACATGACCACCAACGCCACATGGCATGGACTGTAAGAAGATTGGCAGTACACGAGACAGAAGGCTGTGGACAGACAAGATCACCAACGCCACACGGCATGAACTATAAGAAGATTGGCAGTACACGAGACAGAAGGCTGTGGACAGACAAGATCACCAACGCCACACGGCATGGACTATAAGAAGATTGGCAGTGCACGAGACAGAAGGCTGTGGACAGACAAGATCACCAACGCCACACGGCATGGACTATAAGAAGATTGGCAGTACACGAGACAGAAGGCTGTGGACAGACAAGATCACCAACGCCACACGGCATGGACTATAAGAAGATTGACAGTACACGAGACAGAAGGCTGTGGACAGACAAGATCACCAACGCCACACGGCATGGACAATAAGAAGATTGACAGTACACGAGACAGAAGGCTGTGGACAGACAAGATCACCAACGCCACACGGCATGGACTATAAGAAGATTGACAGTACCCGAGACAGAAGGCTGTGGACAGACAAGATCACCAACGCCACACGGCATGGACTATAAGAAGATTGACAGTACACGAGACAGAAGGCTGTGGACAGACAAGATCACCAACGCCACACGGCATGGACTATAAGAAGATTGGCAGTACACGAGACAGAAGGCTGTGGACAGACATGATCACCAACGCCACACGGCATGGACTATAAGAAGATTGGCAGTACACGAGACAGAAGGCTGTGGACAGACAAGATCACCAACGCCACACGGCATGGACTATAAGAAGATTGGCAGTACACGAGACAGAAGGCTGTGGACAGACATGATCACCAACGCCACACGGCATGGACTATAAGAAGAAGAATGTGGTCCACGCCAGGACTTTTTTTTATATTACCAGGGCGGCGGAAGTCTCATAAAGTTAGTTAAATGTCCTTTACAGGACGTTAGAATCAACCCCAACATTTTTGGCCGTTGTGATTTACTAAACAATTTATACGTTCAGTAGTTTGCTATTGCTGTATAAAAGACCGACGCTCATACCATCGATACAAGGCACTGTGCTTCCAAATCGTATGCGGCTGATATCGAACCCTCGACTCCAGCATTTATTGGCTGTTTGTGATTCCTGGACTTGTTAGCGTTCAGTAGTTTGCCATTGATTTCTGAACAAGCAGCACTTATATCATTGTATGGAAACCAACGCAAGGTGGCCTGCTGCCAAATCGTCCGCAGCTGTATTTTGAACGCGGTATGCGGGAGTACGAATTGCATTCGAAACCGATTCACACATAATTTAAAACAATTAACAAATTAAAATACATAGTCACATGTATTATTCAAGTGCGGAACATCTGTTATCCCCACGGAAATTTAAAATTTACCACGAACTCTTTCTGTCTAACTGCCAACGCCTCTACGCGATACCAGACTCTTCTTCTTCTTCTTCAGCGTTCCGAGCCATTGAGGTTCTTTGCTGCAGATACAATCCGTCTCCATTCGTCTCTCTGGTTGACCTTCTCTTGCCAGTCGTTGATTCCAAGTGCTTGTAGGTCTGTATATGTATTATCTCTCCACCGTCTTCTTGGTCTACCTCGGGGCCTACGGTCATTTATCTCCTGAGTGTAAGCGAGTTTTGTTTCATTCTTTCTATATGCCCCAGCCATTGTAGTCTATTAGCCTTCATGATACCAGTGATTAGCGGGGACTTAAACAGATCTTAAATGTCTTTGTTACTTCTTCTTTTCCACTCTCCACTTTGTGTATCCCTAATGGGTCTAAAGATGCGTCTTAAAATTTTGTTCTCAAAGGTTTGTAACAAGGCTTCGTCTCCTTTCGTTGTACTCCAGGTTTCATATTTTGATTTTGGTGTTACGAGATAGCGCATTTGATTTTAGTAGATGTTGTAGTGCATAGTATATCTTATTTCCAGAGTTGATTCTAGTTTGTATTTCTTCCCTTATGATGTTGGAGCAGTTGAAGATTGTACCCATGTATTTGTATGTTTCCCTTCTTTTAATGGTCATATTATCTATTTGTAAGTGGCCAGAGTTTTTAGCCATTCTATCTCTTGAAATTACCATATATTCTGTCTTATCTTGGTTGATAACCAGCCCCATTTGTTGGGTTTTTTCCTTTAAGTGAGTCAATATTTCCAATGTCTTTTGTTCACTTTGCCCTATAATATCTATATCATCTGCATAACCAAGCAGCTTGGATGTTCCTCCAATATCACATTCCTCCTTTACCTTCCTTACAACTTTCTCTAGAGCCAGATTGAAGAGTAGCGGCGATAGTGCATCACCCTGTTTCAAGCCAGATGTTATTTGGAAAGGGTCTGATTTCCTGCCTTTATATGTTACTATATTATTAGTATCTTCCATGCATAGTCTGGTCATGTTGATTAACTTCCTTGGTATTCCAAATTCCTGCATAGCATTCCATAGACTATTCCTATGGACACTATCATAAGCCTTTTTAAAATCCACAAAAATGTTATGGAGATCTCTTTTATATTCCCAATTTTTCTCGGCTATTTGTCGTAAGATAAATATCTGAACTATTGGTGATCTGTTTTGTCTAAAACCCGCCTGGTAGTCACCTAATATGTCTTCTGAATATGGTTTTAGTCTATTTAGTAATACTGCGTATAGTATCTTATAGCTTGTGGACAGTAGTGATATTCCTCTATAATTTTCACACTGGAGCTTGTCTCCTTTCTTAAAGATAGGTATCAATAATGACTCTTTCCAGTCATGGGGTAATTCTTCTGTTCTCCAGATTTTTATTATTAGTTCGTGTAGCTTTAGATGTAATGCATGGCCACCTGCCTTTATAAATTCAGCAGCAATTCCATCAGTCCCAGTTGCCTTATTGTTTTTAAGTCGTGTGATTACATATAGGATTTCTTCAAATGTAGGTTCTTCAATTTGTGGTTTACATGTTAGAACCTCTTCCTGTGAGAAAATGTTACTTGGAGCTTCACAATTTAGTAATTCAACAAAATATTCTTTCCATGTGTTGCACATTTCCTCATTGGTATTTATCATATTCCCATTTTTGTCTTTTAAACCATATGTGTATTGTTGGTGCCCTCGTTTCATTGGCTTCAGTTCTTTAAAAAACTTTCTGGATTCATGTTTCTGGTTATTAGTTTCCGTATCTTTGATTATATTACTCATATATTCCCGCATCTGCTGTCGGACTATTTTTGTAGCCTCTTTACATTCATTTCTATAATGCTCTTCCTTTTGGATGTTGTTGATGTCATTTAACCATAAATGTCTGGCATTCTTTTTCCTAATGACGATGCCAGACCCTGCATGGTTTGCGGCTTCTGTGCTTAAATTCACTAAAGGAATACATTGTTTTGAAATTTTTTTTGTATTATCCGTGTCTTCACTATTCAAATAATAATAATGTTAACAACAATGACACCATGCTGTGCATATTAACATATTTATTGCTAGTATTTAATGTTAATGTGAGGCAATTTGTAAATGGCGCCGGAACTATTTATTCAAGCACTGCACTACTGGTAAGGGATAGACTACTATTTATTTTATCACTGCACTACTGGTAAGGGATAGACTACTATTTATTTTATCACTGCACTACTGGTAAGGGATAGACTACTATTTATTTTATCACTGCACTGCTGGTAAGGGATAGACTACTATTTATTTTATCACTGCACTACTGGTAAGGGATAGACTACTATTTATTTTATCACTGCACTACTGGTAAGGGATAGACCAAGGATAACATATATAACATAGGTGTACAGCAGGTCTGTCAGAGTGGACAAGCCGTCTGCCTCGCGCTCCGAAAGTTGTGGGTTCGAATCCGGGCTACGTCTTTTGGCTCACGGGTGCATTTTTCTCGGAGACTCCTGTTGGTCGTCGCTGGAGCTACGGAGTTCGTGCTTTGTGCACAGAAAGAGACCGAACCAAATGGGATAAAACCCCTTGCAATGAAGTCGGTCCTCTCGACTTTTAAGACTTTATTTTTTAAGAATTACAGAGTCCGAATTAAAGAAAAAAACAAAAACAAACTCAAATATGACATAGAAGGTCGACGGATAGAAAAAACACACACATAGATGATGACGAACATTTCTACAGAAGCCTGTATCAGCGGAACAACAATAACGAAGTTATAAAATATATATTTTTAAAAAAAACGAATAACACAAAATAATGCATCTCTCAACGTTGTCCAATCTAAGAGACTGGGAAGTTAAAACGAAAATCAATCAATCAATCAATCATGTGACATGCCGGAAAGCGTGGGCGGTCATGACTCGCCATTTCACTCGATCACCAGTGTCGTGGATCAGCTCAGTGTTCCTGTCTTTAATCAATAATGACTCTTTCCAGTTTTAGAACTAAGAAGTGCACAGTCATCTAATAAAAGTGCACAGACAGAAACTACCCTTGGTGTTATAGGTGCGTGTGCTACCAGTGAATGTTCGTCGCATAATGACATACAGACAGTTTCTACAATCAACAAAACTACTTCTAAACCTGTAGAACGCACACCATCCATCTACCCCATTCATGTGCATATCAGCAACAGGTTCCAAGCCTTAAGTGTAGACTCTCCAGCAGCAGACCAGGAATCACAAAGTTCAATTGTTACCACTACTGGGCATCAACAACCAACGCAAGCAAGCTATAATAATCAAGAACACAAGAAAGACCGCAGTGGTCAGTGGCAACAACAGCCCAAGCGGACACGCCAGCAGCGTGACCTTACAATTGATAACAGTGCAACTCATGTTATCATTGGAGACTCCCTGCTGAAGGGAATCTATAGTGATCGCATGTCATCTTCTGACAGCGAGTCAACTTCAATCTTTCCTCTACCAGGCGCTGACATTGATAGGCTTACCGCTACACTGCGAAAATTCCAAGTGAATGAGAGAATTAAAAAAGCGACAGTCCATATTGGTGTCAATGACATAATGGATAATAACATCATAAGCACCTCACAACTATCTACGCTGGAGGTACTGTTACGAAATAAATTTCCTAACTCATCTATGTTCATTTCATCCATCATTCCACCATGTTATGGATTCCAGCGTCGGACTGCCGATGCTGCCAATCTAACTTTGTTTAAATTTTGTAAAGACAATGCCATTAGTTTCATTAATAACACCCCGTACTTTACTTCGTCGTCCGGGGCTCCTAAGAAAAAACTATACAGGGATCAAATGCATTGTTCCAAGCTAGGAAGTAGTATACTAGCGAAGAACATAAAATATCCCGAACGTGCACAACAACCAGCACCAGTTACAGGAGTAACCCGAACTTCACCCCCGGCGACAGCGACATCTAAGTGTTCAGAAAATGCTCCTTCTCTTCCTGCACCACCATTGCCTATACCCCAGGAATACAATGCCGTGGATAGCAACCCATGCTCCAATCCCAATGTTGCTAACTATGATGGTTTGTTTCCTCCCTTGCCCATAAAGCATCCTCCCCCTATTGTGTCAAAGGGGACACCGTTAAACAATGTTGCTGTGCCCCCGATGTATGCTTCTAATGTAGGCACTTCCAGTAACTCTCACAGCAGTGGTCCCTCGTTGGATGGTAATCTACACTCCTATCAGTGGAACCGCCAACTTCAACAGCTAATGCAATACAATCCTGCAGCCCTGCATCAAGCTTTCATGATGTCACTCCAGCACAGACATTTTCCTACCCCATCTAATAGTCTTAACTACTACTAAATAAAGTTTCAAAACCTCTGAAAATTTCTACCGCAAGCGACATCATCCTTTCATCGTGCAATGTTCGCAAATCACGATCAGTGGCTTCACAAAGATGGCCTAAGTATAGGCCATCTCAACATCTATCATTTGCTCAATAAATTACCTGAGCTTTCGGTAATACTGTGCAAACAATTCCATGTGTTTGGAATCACAGAAAGTCGTCTCAACGACAAAATATCCGACTCTGAAATCACTCTTAAGGGGTTTAAAGTAATTCGAAGAGACGCAAATCAAAAATTAGAGACAGGTATTGCTGTATACATTTCCAATTCTCTCAACTGTTACCGTAGAAGTGATCTCGAGTCAGTAGAGATAGAATGTGTTTGGTTAGAGGTGAAGCCAGCCAGCCAACAGCCGTTTCTCATTGGATACCTATATAGGAATCCGTGTGCTGGGTACAATTGGTATGACTGTTTCACTACAATGATGGATATAGTGTTTACAGAAGGTAGAGAAGTCATGATATTAGGTGACTTTAACATAGATATTCCTAAATCCAACCAGACATGGGACGATATCATTCTTTCTTACAATTTCAAACAACTAATAAACCGTCCCACAAGGGTTACTGACACATCCTCAACTATAATTGATCATATATATGTTACTTGTCCAGATAATATTATTGAATGTTCTGTTCCTGTTTGTACAGTTAGTGACCACTACCCGGTATGTTGTACATGGTCAAGAATTGGGTTCAAACCTCTTAAACATAAACATGTAAGTATCAAATTTAGGAATTTTAAAGCATTCAACCGAGATTTATTTTTGCAAGACTTAAGAAAAGCAGCCCTTGATCACGTTTACCAACTTCCTGACCCGGACGATGCATTAGCTTTCTGGACGAAGACAGTCTACAATGTGTTCGATAAACACGTGCCAATCAAAGAAGTTCGAGTCAAAAATCAACATAAATCCCCATGGGTCACTAGAGAAGTGCTGGAAATCATGAGAGAGCGAGATACAGCACATAAAAATAAAGACTTCATCAATTACCGCAGACTAAGGAATAAAGTTAAATATGACATTCGTAGGATAAAAAAAGATCATTTTAAAAATTTGATTGTAGATAATTCAAACAGTACAAATATGTGGAAGGCTATTAACTTGCTAACCAATAAGAAACGCCCTACAGAATCAGCAATACCAGATTCTATAACATGCGATGAATTCAGTTGGTTCTTTCAATCAGAAATAGAGAATCTAAAGTCTTCAATACCAGACTCATCGTGTAATTTAAGTTCACTGGCATCATTCTGTGAGGAGAAGTGCACCAGAAATATTCCCGATGAGATTCCTTTAATGTCTGTTGCAGACGTTTATAAATATCTCTTGAACCTCAAATCAACAAACTCACACGGCCTAGATGGTATCAGTAATAGAATTCTTCGTTGTGCTGCACCAGTCATTAGTGAGTCCTTAACGTTCATATATAACCAGTGCCTGGCCAAAAACGACTTTCCATCTGCTTTTAAAATTGCTAAAGTGTTTCCGCTAATTAAAAATGGCTCAATCGATAATAGCGTTTTGGGTAATTATAGACCTATTTCCTTATTATCGTCGCTATCAAAACCACTAGAAAAACACATTCATAAAATAACGTTACACTATTTAATTAACAACGATCTAATAATTAACAGTCAATCTGGGTTTCGACCTAAATATTCTTGCCATAGTGCTCTAACAAAAATAACCGATAACTGGCACTTAAACATCAACAACGGTAGAATTTGTGGAGCGGTGTTTGTAGACTTTAAAAAAGCTTTTGATATGGTAGATCACGATATTTTAATTAGAAAACTAAAGCAAATGAAGACAAGCACCAACATGGTGAACATAATTACGTCATTTCTATCCGACAGGCAACAAGTCTTGTCCTTCAACAACTGTCTATCAAGACCCACACAGCTTAATATTGGTGTGCCTCAGGGCTCAATACTAGGTCCGCTGCTTTTTGCAGTTTATATTAATGATCTTCCTTTATATATCAATACAACTTGTGATCTTTTTGCTGACGACTGTACTATATATACTAGTCAAGAAAACCGTAGTGAATTAGAGAATTCTTTACAAAAGGAACTTGATAATCTTACTAGATGGAGCAATGAAAACCGCATGCAAATTAACATCGGCAAAACCAAATCCATGCTAATAACGACCAGACAAAAACTACAGACACTAGCCATAACTGGATCACCGTTCGAACTCCGCATGGGCACGTTACCTATAGTTAATGTGACTGAACATAAAACACTAGGGCTTTTAATAGACAGCCATTTGAACTGGAGCTCTCATGTTCACGCTCTTACCAAGAAAATAGCACAAAAAGTTTACCAACTTGCTAAAATTCAGCACTTCCTGGACGAAAGCACACGAAAAATATTCTATACATGCTATATCCAATCACATCTCGATTACTGTTTCACAGTTTGGGATGGTTGCCCTAAATCCAATTTAAAACGACTATGTTCTCTACAAAACCGCGCTATTCGTCTGGTTTCTGGCATAAAGCACGTTGAAAGTAATAATTTGTACAGTCATCTAAGACTTCTACCACTACAAAAGCGCTTCCTTTTCAACAAAGCCAAATTAGTGAATAAAATTATATCTCAAAATACCCCAGAGTATCTTCTGCCGCTGATTCAATCTAATGCAATGAACAGCAAGCGCCTAAATTTGTTACATGTCTCAAAGCCTAGATTGGACCTATACAAAACATGTTTTGCCTATTCTGGTGCTCACTTATGGAATCATCTGCCTCCAGATCTGAAAACTCCAATGAGTCCCTACACATTTAACCGAAAACTCTTTCAATACTTAATCCATACCGACTATATGCCACCATAATTCATTTACTGGTATAATTGTTCATTATAATTGTTCACTATATATGTGTGTGCGTGTGGGAGCGAGAGAGAGAGAGAGAGAGAGAGAGAGAGAGTGGGTGTCAGAGAGAGGGAGAGAGTGAATGCGTGTGTGCATGCGTGTGTGTGGAGAGAGTGATTGAGCGAGAAATGGTGGGGGAATGTGTCAATGCATGCATTCGTACGTGTATGTGTGAGAGTGGGTGAGGGAGTGTGTGCGTGCGTGCATGCGTTCATGTGTACGTGTATGTGTGAGAGAGTGTGATTGAGTGTGTGTGTGTGTGTAGGATTGTGTGTTAGAGAGTGAGACAGTGGGAGAGTTGATGTGTTAGTGTGTGTGTGAGCGCGCACATGCGTGTGAGTGTGTGTACATGAAAGAATACAGAGAGAGAGAGAGAGAGACAGAGAGAGAGAGAGAGAGAGAGAGCGCTGAGCAGATGCATGTCATGTAACACGCATGTTATGTAACACGCGAATCCATATGTTTGTGTATTCTCATCTGTCATATTATAAGTTAAATACCATTTGATTTTATCATGTATAATCTAAACTTATGTTCATTACTGTAGTTTGAGTGAGAGAGTGAGTGAGTTTGAATGAGAGACAGAATGAGTGAGCGTGAGAGTGAATGAGTGAGCGTGAGAGTGAATGAGTGAGAGTGAATGAGTGAGCGTGAGAGTAAATGAGTGAGCGTGAGAGTGAATGAGTGAGCGGGAGAGTGAATGATTGAGCGTGAGAGTGAATGAGTGAGCGGGAGAGTGAATGAGTGAGAGTGAATGAGTGAGCGGGAGAGTGAATGAGTGAGAGTGAATGAGTGAGCGTGAGGGTGAATGAGTGAGCGGGAGAGTGAATGAGTGAGCGTGAGAGCGAATGAGTGAGCGGGAGAGTGAATGAGTCAGAGTGTCTGTGTGTGTGAGTGAATGAGTGAGAGTGAATGAGTGAGCGTGAGAGTGAATGAGTGAGCGTGAGAGTGAATGAGTGAGTGGGAGAGTGAATGAATCAGCGTGAGAGTGAGCGGGAGAGTAAATGATTGAGCGGGAGAGTGAATGAGTGAACGTGAGAGTGAATGAGTGAGCGTGAGAGTGAATGAGTGAGCGTAAGAGTGAATGAGTGAGCGTGAGAGTGAATGAGTGAGAGTGAATGAGTGAGCGTGAGAAGGAATGAGTGAGCGTGAGAGTGAATGAGTGAGCGTGAGAGTGAATAAGTGAGCGGGAGAGTGAATGATTGAGCGTGAGAGTGAATGAGTGAGCGTGAGAGTAAATGAGTGAGTGTGAGAGTGAATGAGTGAACGGCAGAGTGAATGATTGAGCGGGACAGTGAATGAGTGAGCGTGAGAGTGAATGAGTGAGCGTGAGAGTGAATGAGTGAGAGTGAATGATTGAACGGGAGAGTGAATGAGTGAGCGGGAGAGTGAATGAGTGAGCGGGAGAGACAGAATGAGTGAGCGTGAGAGTGAATGAGTGAGCGGGAGAGTGAATGAGTGAGCGGGAGAGTAAATGAGTGAGCGGGAGAATGAATGAGTGAGCGGGAGAGTGAATGAGTGAGCGTGAGAGTGAATGAGTGAGCGTGAGAGTGAATGAGTGAGCGGGAGAGTGAATGAGTGAGTGGGAGAGTGAATGATTGAGCGTGAGAGCGAATGAGTGAGCGTGAGAGTGAATGAGTGAGCGTGAGAGTGAATGAGTGAGCGGGAGAGTGAATGAGTGAGCGTGAGAGCGAATGAGTGAGCGGGAGAGTGAATGAGTGAGAGTGTCTGTGTGTGTGAGTGAATGAGTGAGAGTGAATGAGTGAGCGTGAGAGTGAATAAGTGAGCGTGAGAGTGAATGAGTGAGTGGGAGAGTGAATGAGTCAGCGTGAGAGTGAGCGGGAGAGTAAATGATTGAGCGGGAGAGTGAATGAGTGAACGTGAGAGTGAATGAGTGAGCGTGAGAGTGAATGAGTGAGCGGGAGAGTGAATGAGTGAGCGTGAGAGTGAATGAGTGAGAGTGAATGAGTGAGCGTGAGAAGGAATGAGTGAGCGTGAGAGTGAATGAGTGAGCGTGAGAGTGAATAAGTGAGCGGGAGAGTGAATGATTGAGCGTGAGAGTGAATGAGTGAGCGTGAGAGTAAATGAGTGAGTGTGAGAGTGAATGAGTTAGCGGCAGAGTGAATGATTGAGCGGGACAGTGAATGAGTGAGCGTGAGATTGAATGAGTGAGCGTGAGAGTGAATGAGTCAGAGTGAATGATTGAACGGGAGAGTGAATGAGTGAGCGGGAGAGTGAATGAGTGAGCGGGAGAGACAGAATGAGTGAGCGTGAGAGTGAATGAGTGAGCGGGAGAGTGAATGAGTGAGCGGGAGAGTAAATGAGTGAGCGGGAGAATGAATGAGTGAGCGGGAGAGTGAATGAGTGAGCGTGAGAGTGAATGAGTGAGCGGGAGAGTGAATGAGTGAGCGGGAGAGTGAATGAGTGAGCGTGAGAGCGAATGAGTGAGCGTGAGAGTGAATGAGTGAGCGTGAGAGTGAATGAGTGAGCGGGAGAGTGAATTAGTGAGAGTGAGAGTGAATGAGAGAGAGATAGAGAGTGTGTGTGTGTGTGTGTGTGTGTGAGCGTACGCATGCGCGTGAGTGTGTGTATATGAAAGAATACAGAGAGAGAGAGAGAGAGAGAGAGAGAGAGAGAGAGAGCTGAGCAGATGCATGTCATGTAACACGCATGTTATGTAACACGCGAATCCATATGTTTGTGTATTCTCATCTGTCATATTATAAGTTAAATACCATTTGATTTTATCATGTATAATCTAAACTTATGTTCATTACTGTAGTTTGAGTGAGAGAGTGAGTGAGTTTGAATGAGAGACAGAATGAGTGAGCGTGAGAGTGAATGAGTGAGCGTGAGAGTGAATGAGTGAGAGTGAATGAGTGAGCGTGAGAGTAAATGAGTGAGCGTGAGAGTGAATGAGTGAGCGGGAGAGTGAATGATTGAGCGTGAGAGTGAATGAGTGAGCGGGAGAGTGAATGAGTGAGAGTGAATGAGAGAGCGGGAGAGTGAATGAGTGAGAGTGAATGAGTGAGCGTGAGGGTGAATGAGTGAGCGGGAGAGTGAATGAGTGAGCGTGAGAGCGAATGAGTGAGCGGGAGAGTGAATGAGTCAGAGTGTCTGTGTGTGTGAGTGAATGAGTGAGAGTGAATGAGTGAGCGTGAGAGTGAATGAGTGAGCGTGAGAGTGAATGAGTGAGTGGGAGAGTGAATGAGTCAGCGTGAGAGTGAGCGGGATAGTAAATGATTGAGCGGGAGAGTGAATGAGTGAACGTGAGAGTGAATGAGTGAGCGTGAGAGTGAATGAGTGAGCGTGAGAGTGAATGAGTGAGCGTGAGAGTGAATGAGTGAGAGTGAATGAGTGAGCGTGAGAAGGAATGAGTGAGCGTGAGAGTGAATGAGTGAGCGTGAGAGTGAATAAGTGAGCGGGAGAGTGAATGATTGAGCGTGAGAGTGAATGAGTGAGCGTGAGAGTAAATGAGTGAGTGTGAGAGTGAATGAGTGAGCGGCAGAGTGAATGATTGAGCGGGACAGTGAATGAGTGAGCGTGAGAGTGAATGAGTGAGCGTGAGAGTGAATGAGTGAGAGTGAATGATTGAATGGGAGAGTGAATGAGTGAGCGGGAGAGTGAATGAGTGAGCGGGAGAGACAGAATGAGTGAGCGTGAGAGTGAATGAGTGAGCGGGAGAGTGAATGAGTGAGCGGGAGAGTAAATGAGTGAGCGGGAGAATGAATGAGTGAGCGGGAGAGTGAATGAGTGAGCGTGAGAGTGAATGAGTGAGCGTGAGAGTGAATGAGTGAGCGGGAGAGTGAATGAGTGAGTGGGAGAGTGAATGATTGAGCGTGAGAGCGAATGAGTGAGCGTGAGAGTGAATGAGTGAGCGTGAGAGTGAATGAGTGAGCGGGAGAGTGAATGAGTGAGCGTGAGAGCGAATGAGTGAGCGGGAGAGTGAATGAGTGAGAGTGTCTGTGTGTGTGAGTGAATGAGTGAGAGTGAATGAGTGAGCGTGAGAGTGAATGAGTGAGCGTGAGAGTGAATGAGTGAGTGGGAGAGTGAATGAGTCAGCGTGAGAGTGAGCGGGAGAGTAAATGATTGAGTGTGAGAGTGAATGAGTTAGCGGCAGAGTGAATGATTGAGCGGGACAGTGAATGAGTGAGCGTGAGAGTGAATGAGTGAGCGTGAGAGTGAATGAGTCAGAGTGAATGATTGAACGGGAGAGTGAATGAGTGAGCGGGAGAGTGAATGAGTGAGCGGGAGAGACAGAATGAGTGAGCGTGAGAGTGAATGAGTGAGCGGGAGAGTGAATGAGTGAGCGGGAGAGTAAATGAGTGAGCGGGAGAATGAATGAGTGAGCGGGAGAGTGAATGAGTGAGCGTGAGAGTGAATGAGTGAGCGTGAGAGTGAATGAGTGAGCGGGAGAGTGAATGAGTGAGCGGGAGAGTGAATGAGTGAGCGTGAGAGCGAATGAGTGAGCGTGAGAGTGAATGAGTGAGCGTGAGAGTGAATGAGTGAGCGGGAGAGTGAATTAGTGAGAGTGAGAGTGAATGAGAGAGAGATAGAGAGTGTGTGTGTGTGTGTGTGTGTGTGTGTGAGCGTACGCATGCGCGTGAGTGTGTGTATATGAAAGAATACAGAGAGAGAGAGAGAGAGAGAGCTGAGCAGATGCATGTCATGTAACACGCATGTTATGTAACACGCGAATCCATATGTTTGTGTATTCTCATCTGTCATATTATAAGTTAAATACCATTTGATTTTATCATGTATAATCTAAACTTATGTTCATTACTGTAGTTTGAGTGAGAGAGTGAGTGAGTTTGAATGAGAGACAGAATGAGTGAGCGTGAGAGTGAATGAGTGAGCGTGAGAGTGAATGAGTGAGAGTGAATGAGTGAGCGTGAGAGTAAATGAGTGAGCGTGAGAGTGAATGAGTGAGCGGGAGAGTGAATGATTGAGCGTGAGAGTGAATGAGTGAGCGGGAGAGTGAATGAGTGAGAGTGAATGAGTGAGCGGGAGAGTGAATGAGTGAGAGTGAATGAGTGAGCGTGAGGGTGAATGAGTGAGCGGGAGAGTGAATGAGTGAGCGTGAGAGCGAATGAGTGAGCGGGAGAGTGAATGAGTCAGAGTGTCTGTGTGTGTGAGTGAATGAGTGAGAGTGAATGAGTGAGCGTGAGAGTGAATGAGTGAGCGTGAGAGTGAATGAGTGAGTGGGAGAGTGAATGAGTCAGCGTGAGAGTGAGCGGGAGAGTAAATGATTGAGCGGGAGAGTGAATGAGTGAACGTGAGAGTGAATGAGTGAGCGTGAGAGTGAATGAGTGAGCGTGAGAGTGAATGAGTGAGCGTGAGAGTGAATGAGTGAGAGTGAATGAGTGAGCGTGAGAAGGAATGAGTGAGCGTGAGAGTGAATGAGTGAGCGTTAGAGTGAATAAGTGAGCGGGAGAGTGAATGATTGAGCGTGAGAGTGAATGAGTGAGCGTGAGAGTAAATGAGTGAGTGTGAGAGTGAATGAGTGAGCGGCAGAGTGAATGATTGAGCGGGACAGTGAATGAGTGAGCGTGAGAGTGAATGAGTGAGCGTGAGAGTGAATGAGTGAGAGTGAATGATTGAACGGGAGAGTGAATGAGTGAGCGGGAGAGTGAATGAGTGAGCGGGAGAGTGAATGAGTGAGCGGGAGAGTGAATGAGTGAGCGGGAGAGACAGAATGAGTGAGCGTGAGAGTGAATGAGTGAGCGGGAGAGTGAATGAGTGAGCGGGAGAGTAAATGAGTGAGCGGAAGAATGAATGAGTGAGCGGGAGAGTGAATGAGTGAGCGTGAGAGTGAATGAGTGAGCGTGAGAGTGAATGAGTGAGCGGGAGAGTGAATGAGTGAGCGGAAGAGTGAATGAGTGAGCGTGAGAGCGAATGAGTGAGCGTGAGAGTGAATGATTGAGCGTGAGAGTGAATGAGTGAGCGGGAGAGTGAATTAGTGAGAGTGAGAGTGAATGAGAGAGAGAGAGAGAGAGAGAGAGTGTGTGTGTGTGTGTGTGTGTGTGTGTGTGTGTGTGAGCGTACGCATGCGCGTGAGTGTGTGTATATGAAAGAATACAGAGAGAGAGAGAGAGAGAGAGAGAGAGAGAGAGAGAGAGAGAGAGAGCTGAGCAGATGCATGCCATATAACACGCATGTTATGTAACACGCGAATCCATATGTTTGTGTATTCTCATCTGTCATATTATAAGTTAAATACCATTTGATTTTATCATGTATAATCTAAACTTATGTTCATTACTGTAGTTTGAGTGAGAGAGTGAGTGAGTGTGAATGAGAGACAGAATGAGTGAGCGTGAGAGTGAATGAGTGAGAGTGAATGAGTGAGCGTGAGAGTGAATGAGTGAGCGTGAGAGTGAATGAGTGAGCGTGAGAGTGAATGAGTGAGCGGGAGAGTGAATGATTGAGCGTGAGAGTGAATGAGTGAGCGGGAGAGTGAATGAGTGAGAGTGAATGAGTGAGCGGGAGAGTGAATGAGTGAGCGTGAGAGTGAATGAGTGAGCGTGAGGGTGAATGAGTGAGCGGGAGAGTGAATGAGTGAGCGTGAGAGCGAATGAGTGAGCTGGAGAGTGAATGAGTGAGAGTGTCTGTGTGTGGGAGTGAATGAGTGTGAGTGAATGAGTGAGAGTGAATGAGTGAGCGTGAGAGTGAATGAGTGAGCGTGAGAGTGAATGCGTGAGCGGAAGAGTGAATGAGTGAGCGGGAGAGTGAATGAGTGAGCGGAAGAGTGAATGAGTGAGCGGGAGAGTGAATTAGTGAGAGTGAATGAGTGAGAGGGAGAGTGAATGATTGAGCGGGAGAGTGAATGAGTGAGCGTGAGAGTGAATGAGTGAGCGTGAGAGTGAATGAGTGAGCGTGAGAGTGATTCAGTGAGCGTGAGAGTGAATGAGTGAGAGTGAATGAGTGAGCGTGAGAAGGAATGAGTGAGCGGGAGAGTGAATGAGTGAGCGTGAGAGTGAATCAGTGAGCGGGAGAGTGAATGATTGAGCGTGAGAGTGAATGAGTGGGCGTGTGAGTAAATGAGTGAGCGTGAGAGTGAATGAGTGAGCGGCAGAGTGAATGAGTGAGCGGGACAGTGAATGAGTGAGCGTGAGAGTGAATGAGTGAGCGTGAGAGTGAATGAGTGAGAGTGAATGAGTGAGCGGGAGAGTGAATGATTGAACGGGAGAGTGAATGAGTGAGCGGGAGAGTGAATGAGTGAGCGGGAGAGTGAATGAGTGAGCGGGAGAGACAGAATGTGTGAGCGGGAGACTGAATGAGTGAGCGTGAGAGTGAATGAGTGAGCGGGAGAGTGAATGAGTGAACGGGAGAGTGAATGAGTGAGCGGGAGAGTGAATGAGTGAGAGTGTGTGTGTGTGAGTGAATGAGTGAGAGTGAATGAGAGAGAGAGAGAGTGTGTGTGTGTTGTGTGTGTGTGTGTGTGTGTGTGTGTGGGACGCGCTGGCATCACTACTTTTACGTCACATACTTTTTATGTACACATTTTTCTCCATGTTTAGCCTTGTTTATGTTTACAACATTCATTTCACAATGTTTATTTTTCTTCCTATGTAAATGTATAATGCTCTTGATGAACGAAAGACGAGTGATTGGAAGGGTCGTATGTAAGACGGGCCTGCGCGCCCAATTTGTGACCCTAATAAAGTTGATTTGATTTGATTTGATTTGATTTGTCTCGTCCATGCCAAGTGGCCAAGCCATCCAGGTATTTTCCTCTCGGTCTTCCTCTTGGTCTGTTCCCCTCGATCTTGCCAGTTGTCACTAAGTTCTCCAATCCATTTCTTCTCATAACATGTCCAAAAAATTTTGACTGTCTACGTCTAATTTCTCTAATCAGTTTACGATGTTCATTTGCCTCCTGTAGTACTTGGTCATTGGTTTTTCTGTCTGTCCATGGTATTCTTTGCATTTTCCTCAGAAACCACATTTCTGCAGCCATCAGATGCTTTTCAGCTTGACTGCTCATTGTACTGAACAAGAAAAGGGTACAACAAGCGTAAAGGGGAAAACACAACGAAACGAAAAATAAAACGAAATGTGCAATCGAAAAAGATTCACACTTGTCTATATATGTTTTCACATGTGTCTATGTGTGCATTAAAATAAATATTGCAACAGTTACTTGCGTGTCCTTCAGATTACGTTGCGATCAACAACAAGATTTATTGCCTGTTTTTGATTTACTAGGACATTTTACGTTCAATAGTTTACCATTGCTTTTTGAAGACCACTCACACACAAGGAATTCCATGAACATGGAATTACAGATAGCGGCACAATATACTTATGAATGGAATATCAAGAAGCTTCTCGGCTAGCCAAAGGTGTACACACATGACGAGGATTATACATTATATCTCTCACTGACATGGTTCTTTTTCTCGACATACCTTTCCCGCCTGCAAACAGTATGAATACAATAATGTTTGGTGCCAAATAATAGCCAAGTGAGCAAGCAGCAAACAGCGCACCCGCTACAATGATGACAGGTCGTTCTCCAAAGGCAGGAACTAGGACGCTCGTGGACACCACGGCTGTGGGTGGATCAATAAAGAAAGTAATATAGTGGCTTCACATTGTACTGTTTGCAAATTGTATGATAGTGTTAAACTATATTATTTACAAACTGTATGATAGTCGTAAGCTATACTATTTGCAAGATCTGTCTGTCTGTCTGTCTGTCTGTCTGTCTATTTGTCCGTCCGTCCGTCCGTCCCTCCGCCCGTCCGTCCGTCCGTCCTTCTGTCTGTCTGTCTGTCTGTCTGTCTGTCTGTCTGTCTGTCTGTCTGTCTATCTGTCTGTCTGTCTGTCTGTCTGTTTAATTTCCAGAGCAGTTCCTAGCACCCACTGTAGGCTGGAGCAACCTGGGAAAGGGAACCCAGTGGAATCTGTACACACCCTCCGTTGTGATTGGGATCCGAACACATGCCACATGACCACCGAGCCCACAGTCAGTCGTGACTACTGCGTACTTCGGCTTTCACCAAAATATGGCGCCTTGCCAAAATTAACGCCTCCTATGGAATTCATACCTTGAATTCCAGTCATGACAACTGCTACAGAAGTCAGCCATCTGAAATCTTAACTGCCGGAGTCAGCAGAAATAGCAAATAAAGACACAAACAAACAGCGACGTGTGTACTTACAAGAGACGCTCAGAGACATCACGAAGCACATGACAGACAGTGAGGTGATGGTAACCGAGGACTCGAACTCCTTGACCAGCTCCAGGAATAAAACGGACAAGGCCTGCATGGAGGTCCCCACCACAAACATACAGATGAAACTCGCTGAAAGAAAACCAATGATCACAATGTAGTATGTTTTCTCTAATCTGTAGATTGAGCTAATGAAACTACGTTTCAATCTGCATAACGCGTTCTCCAGCCTGAGCTAGCTACAGTGTGTATATAAATTAATGCACGATTATTAGTTTATGAAGTGTGCAATGCTGCAACCAAAAACCTCATCTTCCGTCTCCCGTAAGCCTCTACACCCCATTGGCCCTCAACCACGTCATCCCAAATGGTCCTATCTTGTTCTATTTCATGTAGTTCTCTCCTTCTACTCTCCATATTATTCATTTATGTCTCTGCTTTTTTTCTCTGACTGACTTAGAGGGGAAAAAAAGACAAATTGTGTAGGTCATATCAACAGGAGAGGTGGGACAGAGCTATGCGTTTTGTGTCGGAAGATTTTAGGTAAGAGAAACAAAGGAAGGCAGAGATATTTTGCGGGGACAGCTTAAACATCTGACAACGCAAAGTAATATAATCAGCATCCACTTGATTAAACTGTTGCATGACAGAGAGGAGATGAAAGACATATTCGTCAATGTCTTCTGTAGCCCTTGACTTGAAGAAGATAAACCATTAACATCACTACAGCTGAATTAATGATTAATGAAACCTAATAATCTGAACACTCACCAAAGCAAATGACCCAGGACCATCCCTGGTCCACAGGAAGCTCTCTGCTCCGGTTCTTGTGCGCCATGCTTCTCTTGATGTCAGTCTCGTCTGCTAGAATTTTCTGATAACGGCTCCGCTTTTGAATTCACTAACATACCAGTCTGACGGCCTCACCCTTGGATTATGCGTGGAGAGACTGCTGCATTGTGGGCCATTGCTGGTGTATATGTGGTCTGGTATCCTGTGAAGTTACAGTCGTGTAAAACATTCGCGGTTAGATACAATGAATAAACAGTTAACAATTCCAGCCATGGTAAATAGGAAACAAGGATCCTTTGCCTAGAACTGAAGCGTTGTGGATAGATGATGATCTCCTTATTATTTTATAAACCATTCAGCACTCGATGGGTCAAGTTATCAGTAACACTCCAGCCGTCTTTACTTCTTAGAATTGTTGATGGTCCTCAAGTTAGGCTAGGTAGCCCGCGGAGCAAAGGTCAATTTAAGAATAAAAAATAAATAAAACAAACTGGAACATCAGGACTGCCAGCCTAAACCGTGTAATAAAAGAAGTAATAACAAAAATGAAGGCACACAGTGGATGTAAAAGGATGACAGCAAATAACATGACTGCATCTGTAGCATTGCTAGTGGATTTATGGATTGGGGGATGCAGTTGATAATACACGTAAGACAGGAGTAAGGCAATGTATTTCTTTTAAAGACAGGCGTCATAGACTGAAATGGGTTAACGAAGACAAAGGTCAAGAGTTTGATAATCACTCTTGATATAAAATGACGCAATTTAACATAAAATTCCATAACGTAATATAACATAAAATAATTTAATATACCATGACATAACATGATATAACATAACATAACACAATAAAACGTGATACAACATGACGTCACAACACAAAACAATATAACATGAAATAACATAACTTAACACTACTTTCTGAACTTAGCAGTCAGCGTAAGATCACCATACAGTGGATACCATCCCACTGTGGAGTCCCCGGAAACGACAGAGCTGATCGATTGGCTAAGGAAGGAGCAAAAGAAGAACAACCTGATGTGCCGGTTACATACCACCAAAAGAAAAGAATGATCAAATCAATCAGAAAGCCACCAAACCTTACTCAAGACGACTACCACGTTATGGACAGATCAGAACAGGTCATTCTTCTGCGCCTCAGAACAGGACACAATAGATTACGCAACCACTTGTATACAAAATTCAAGATTGGTGACTCAGCCATGTGCACATGTGGTTTGGCGTCGCAGACAGCAGAGCACATACTCCAGGATTGCGAAAACTACAACATATCCAGGCGAACCTTCTGGCCTAGAGAGACAACAGTGGAAGATAAACTTTATGGACCGCTGAATGAACTAAAAAATACTGTTAGATTCATACAAGAGACGACATTGCAGTTGTAGACATGTTTCAAGCGAACGAAAGAAGAAGAAGAAGACATAACATAACATGAGATACCGCACTATAACATGACATGAAATGACATAACTTCAAACGTGAATTTAATTCTCGTGCTTTAAGTTGTAACAGAAACCATGCACAACTGTGAAAATAGGAACGGTGTTTTACAATCTGTTACTTTCAGCGGTTCGTTTATTTGCACAAGTGTAACATACCGTACTTATCCCAATTACCGTGTTCGAGTTTCATCATTGGCATTCAGTCCCATGCAGAAGCAAGAACTACATAAAAAGTGGACCCTGGTACAGATCCGTCTGTCCGTCTGCCGTCCGTCTATCTCTCTATCTGTCTGTCAGTCCGTTCTCTTTGTCTCTATTGCTGTCTGTCTCTCTGTTAATCTATTTATGCACCAGTCCATCCGATGGCCTATCGATGAAACGATCGGTCACTAGATTGGTCTGTTGGCCGGTTTGTCTTTCTGTTTGACTTTCTGACTGCCTGAGCGCTTCTCTGCCTGCCTGCCTGCCTGCCTGTCTGCCTGTCTGTCTGTCTGTCTGTCTGTCTGTCTGTCTGTCTGTCTGTCTGTCTGTCTGTCTGTCTGTCTGTCTGTCTGTCTCTCTCTCTCTCTCTCTCTCTCTCTCTCTCTCTCTCTCTCTCTTATTTCTAAAGAAAGTGAAGTTTATGCTATTGATGGCGGGAAACTGAGCTAGACAGTTTGTCGAGAAACAAAAGAAACCCGTGAATTTATTAGCGAGTTTAATCTTAGACAGTCAAGACTTTCTGGCCACAAAGAAATATGAATGTGAAGAATTAGTGACAACCGGTAAGCTTGATTGGGGAAAAGAGCAAGGAGAGACAGAGAGACAAATACCCAGATAGTTTAATAAAGCATATCAGGACAGGAAAGTCACGCGATGTGACCGGACAGTGATGGGAGTTTTGGTCCCTGGAAGAAGACATAGACATCCACGACAAGGCAGATGGACAAAGGACATTAAAGACACCCTGGCAATGAAAAAACCTGAGTCAGGTGAACTGTCAAGGGATCGAGAGCCTGTCTATGGTCGTGATGAGTGCCACGTTATAACATGGACCTGCGCCATTGTGATGACAAGATTTATATCTAAAACAAAACCTTTACAACACGTTTGTCGGCGCTTGTGGCTTTGGTGATAATGAACGTAGTTTCACAATCCCGACATACCAGCTTCGAAGTGAGCCCATACGTCGTGAGAGCAATCATTTTGGATTAATTTTCACAATGGTATGAGCGTCCATCGTTCAAAAACCAATGGCAAACTACTGAACGTAAACTTGCCAAGAGATCACAAACAGCGAAAAACTACCGGAGTTGTCTGGTACGTCCTGTAAAACCGTGCTTCCCAAACTGTTCAATTTCGCGGACCGACATAAAAATTTTACTTTTGCACCAGGGACCGGTGCCGTTTAAACAAATTTATCTCCTTGTAATCTGGAATTTTATATGACCTCAGTATACATTTTAATATAAATATAAGATTTAACGTAATTGTGAGTGTTGTCCCGGTGAGCTAAATACTGGTCCATAATATTATTGGATGACGGTGATTTATTTAATGGTGGTCCCATTTTCATGAGTAACAATTTTATTGTAGAGATTTACAAATCAAAAATTTTTTCAAATGTCAAAAATACATTTAGATCTTCTTGTAAAGGTGTATATATTCGTATTCACCGACAGTAAAGAACACCAATATAAAATAAACATAAAATATATCTTGGAAAACAATACCACATCACATTTTAAACAAGCTTACTAAATTACAACGAATGAATCACTGAAAAACGAGAAGTAGATTGAGAGCTTTACCAAAGCATGACTACAAAAAACAATGGACGTTGCGGCCAAAGCCTTCGTCAGCACAGAACAGACAAACAAAAGTAGATTAACAAATACACGATCGACACTACATGAGAGTATAAATTTCAACTTATCTGTGTCCTAGCATGAACGGCTATCCATGGATGGAATCTAAATTATTACTAAATTACAGAATTTTCTAATAAAAATGATTTAATGATCAGTTGCTAACAATAACTATTTAATGCGAGGGGTGGGCCTTTTATTATTTACAAGCTTATAAAATCGTGGCTTGATTGTAGACAGCGCTACCAGCACAGGAGAACAACTTTCCATACTGTTTCTGTATGTTGTCTTAATAATGCTCATTGTCGAAAAAGAACTACTCTTCTTTCCATTTGGCTTTGTATTGATATCTCACGTACACCATCAGAATCGCTAAGTAGGCAACGTCCGTGCATTCGCCCAGCTGTAATTAAAAATACTTTGTAGATTATCTAACACCCCCACTCGCTCATACGATGTCAAAACTCATTATAATCGTAGAACAAAAATTACGTATGTTCTACATCTTATGACAATGGCACCTTGCCGTCTTGACAGACGATAGTTTGTGCTTTAAAAAGGCGTAATAACTTTTACTTATGGCGGTAGCGAATGTGACTGATCAGGCCGATTCGCGCTGTTCATGTCGGTTCACAGAGGGTGCATGTGAACACGTGGTCATTTCCACCATCATGCACCATCTTACGTCTCACACGCTCGGTGTGTGACTTATCTGCAATAATTTTCTCCTTTGTCTTTATTCCATTTCTGATCTTTGCCCTCCATGCAACACGTTTAGCGGCGACTTGCTCCCACTGTGCATTATCAGTGCCTGTATTAATCATGTCCCACTTACACACATCTTTGTATCGTAGTAGAGGCCGACCCTGAGATCTCTTACCTATCTGTAATTCACAAAAAAAGATGTCCTTTGGTATTCTACCATCATCCATCCTCCTAAGATGTCTTATCCATCTAAATTTACGAAGAATGAGCATGGAATAAACCGTCACACAACCTGATCTTTCCAATACTTCAGTATTTGTGATTTTGTCTTGCCACTTAATACCAAGAATTCTTTGCAGACACAGCATATTAAAGCTGTTTAAACGTTTCTCTTAGTGTGAGTAAGTTGTCCAGGTTTCACTGCCATAAAGAAGAGTACTAAGGACACAGGCTTGATAGACAAGGACTTTTGTTTTGGCAGTAAGCTTCCTGTTCTCCCAGATTCTTTTTCTTAACTGTTCATTGTTGTTGCTGCCTTACCAATCCGGATGTTGATTTCCTGATCTATGGATAATTTGCTATTTACCACCGATCCTAGATATGTAAAATGGGGCACCTTGTGACATAATCTGTGTCTTCTTTTTGCTAATTGTTAAACCAAATTCAGAACAAGCATTGGAGAATGCAGATAGTAGACATTGCAATTCTTCCTCAGAGTGGGTCGTAACTGCAGCATCATCTGCAAAAAGCAACTCTCTGATCAGTACCTTCCTAATTTTAGTCTTGGCCTTCAATCTCTGAGCATTGTAGAGGCCGCCATCTGAGCGTGAGTGAATGTATATACCACCATCCTGATCACGAAAGGCATATTTCAGTAGAAGTGAAAAGTAGATTCCAAAGAGGGTGGGAGCTAGTACACAACCTTGCTTAACTCCACTCTTGGTTTCAAATTCTTCAGAAATTGCACCATCAAACTTGATTATACCCTTCATGCCTGTGTGGAACGATTCCACAATGGACAGAAGAGTTTGTGGGCAGCCAATCTTCTTTAATGCTTTGAACAAACTATCACGACTGACCAAATCAAATGCCTTTGTGAGGTCGATGAAGGCAATAAACAGTGGTTTATTCTGTTCATGACATTTTTCTTGCATTTGTCGCAATGAGAATATCATATCAATGGTAGACCGGTTCTGTCGGAAGCCACAATGTGATTCGGGGTAGACTTTATCTCCTAGGACTTGAAGTCTGTGCAGAACAATTCTGGCAAATACTTTTCCAACAATACACAGAAGTGAGATACCCCTATAGTTGTTGCAGTCGCTCCGATCGCCCTTGTTCTTGTACAGTGTTATGATGCTTGAATCTTTGAAATTCTGTGGGACTTGTCCTTCTCGCCAGCATAGCTATATTAGCTGGTGGATCTGTAGAGTGAGTGTGTCTTGCCCACTCCTGATAACCTCTATTGGAATCCCATCCTTACCTGGAGCCTTGCCAGATGCAATTTCATTTATAGCACACTTAACTTCTGTTATGGTGGGAAGTGTGTCCAAGTGGTCAAGAGTTGGTAGAGCCTCTATGGCGTTGAGGGTATCATCCGCTAGTTTGGTCTCACTTGAGTAAAGCTCCAAATAGTGCTCTACCCATCTGTCCATCTGCTGTTTCTTATCAGTTATGATTTCTCCAGTCAAGGTTTTCAATGGTGCACTTCTTTTGATCACTGGACCACAGGCTTTCTTTATTCCTTCATACATGCTTCTGATGTTTCCCTTATCACTTGCGATTTGAATGGACTCACATAACTTGATCCAATAATCATTTGCACACTGCCTGGCAGCCTTTTGCACATCCTTCCTAGCTTGCTTTAGCTCACTCATTGTGTTACGCGTTGGTCTAACCTTGTTTCTTAAGAGAGCTATCTTCGTCTTATCAATTAAGGGCTGCAGAGTCTGGCTGTTTGCCGCAAGCCAGTCTTGCCTCTTATGATCCACAGTGCCGTAAACCCCTACGGCAGTTTTATAAAGAGTTTCCTTAAGTTGACCCCACTTTTCATTTACTGTACAATTGTCTGGTGTATCAGTGAAAGCGTCTTCAAGTTGCTATTGAAACTGAAAGCATTTTTCAGGATCGTGAGTGTTAATAATATTAATCCTGGAGCTAGATTTGTGTTTAGCTGTGTAGATTCTCTTTGGTCTCAGTCTAACCCTTGCAACAACCAAAGAGTGATCCGTATCACAGTCAGCACTGTGGTAACTTCGACTCAATGATATATGGTTCAGCTGTTGTCTCCGTGTAATGATGAAGTCCAGCTGGTGCCAATGGCCGGATCTTGGATGTTTCCATGTGACCTTATGCAGCTCTTTTGTTTTAAAAAAAGAGTCTGTAATACATAGGTCATTTCTGGTGCAATGCTCCAGCAGCCTTTGCCCATTTTCATTCATGCGACCGATGTTGTATTTTCCAAGGCACACTGGCCATGAACTCGAGTCCTTGCCCACACGAGCATTGAAATCACCGAGCATATAAATGTAGTCAGATTTTGGAACTACCTTGATCACGGAGTCTAACACCTCATAGAACGAATCCTTCACATCATCAGAGGAACCTAGTTTCGGTGCATATGCAGTAATTAAAACATTTAAGTTGCATGTCCTTCAGCAGTCAATCCCATCATGTTCGCTGTTCGTGATTCCTGGGCAAATTTTACGTTCAGTAGTTTTCCATTGCTTTCTGAACGAGAGGCTCCTATACCTTTTTCGAAAAAAAAAACCAGCACCGCCGTGTTTCGAACCCGGGTATACGGGCTCACAAATCGCGTTCGCAAGCCCTTAGCCACAGAGAAAGATATATGCAGTAATAATGGTGGCAAAACCACAAGAGGTTGCCAAGCGCAGGGATAATAGTCTTTCATTTCCTCCTGCTGGAATTTCAATTATTCCCAGTAGCGAATTCTGCACTGCAATGCCCACACCGTGTTGCCTTTTTTCTGCCTGCCCTCTACCCTTCCAAAAAAAGGTGTAATTGTTTTCCCTGAGTAACCCTTCCTCAGCGAGGCGAGTCTCCCGCAGGCCAGCAATATCAATGTTAAGACGACTGAGTTCGGCATCAATTACAACCGTTTTTCTCACATTGTTAATATTGGTCAAGTCAGTGGAAAATCCTGGAAACATGGTTCTCACGTTCCAGGTTTCAAGCCGTAGCTTGAGGTTTATATTTTTCTTTTTATTAGTATCTAGTGCATTGGTTTTACAGCCTGCGATTCAGATTTTGTCCTAGCCCCAAGCACCCATTGAAGCAGGCAGGCTGTGGCGGATCAGCACCCAATTGGCCGGGGGCTGCCCAGCTTGAGGCGGGCGGTAGCTGATCAGTGACACCTGTAGGTGTCTCCCACCGTCAGAGGCAACGCGTCTACGCCAACTGACAGGGACTTATAACCCATAACAGTTGCCTCTCGCTTTGATTCCGAGACCGGTTAAGACCAGGGATGGAGTTATTGCCTCTCCATAGCACAAAGCCTGGGCTAAAATATAGAGATCATGTGTTGCCCATGCAGCATAATCCCTCTCTCAGCCTGTCTATTTCACTCCAGAGGAAAGGTAACACCTCTATATCTGCACCAAGACAAGCTGCAGAAGCTGCCGGATCAGCAAAACAATGCTCTAACTGTCCGCCTGTCGGAGCTTCGATCCTAGACCAGCCGCCAACCAATGCTTAGGGCCTAGTCTGCCCTGCCATGACATTTGTCTTTAGATTGCATTTCCTCGCACCAGGGTAAGGCTTGTACCCTCCCAATTGCGCTCTTTCACCCGAAGCCGTTGGCACAATGTGGGGTGTCGGGTTTGGTAAGCGCCGCCCAACGTTCGACACTAACAGAAAGCAGGTAGTACCGTTTACTGGTATACGGTAGCTCAGTGATATCTGACTAAAACCTGACACCATCTTCTTGACAATCAGCAAATTATAATGTGCATCTTTCTCACTTTTCGTCACATAGGAAACAAAAGAAACGCACGTCGTCAACAAACAAATGTCGTCGACCGGGCCGGCTTTTAGTATCGGTCTCAGCTGGTTACAATTTTTATCTTTCCCATTGAACCAATGATTCGCTTCTCCTTAAAAATAAATACTCCTCCTGCAGGCTCATATAATCAGATTGCTACTGGAACTATTAGTGTTGGAACTCTTCGCTGGCTGCTGAGGATGGGGACGGAGCGCTTATGGGAATGTCCCGAATGCTGTGATGTCGGTTCCTATATCAATCAATCAATCAATCAATCTGCAGGCTCAATTTATTTTAACATTAAATCACCATAAAAACGGTGCTGATATCATATTTTGAGAAAGTGTCGTGAAATACTGAGAGTTAATGATTCCCAGATGGACGACGGTATACAGCGAATACCCAGGTAGGAGAAGGGTTAATGAAACAGAAGGATAACCACAAAGGATTGACCAGCGCATGTGTATTTAGGTCAAGACAGGAAAAGCCGATTAACCGGACAGGTAACTGTCGTGTGGAAAATTTGGTTTGCGACAAAGACAGACAGTATCATGGACCAGTCTATTGCGTTCTGGAGGTAGGGATATACGGAAAAGCCCCAGATCTGGAATTTTCCACAAACTAGGACAATGAAGTCTGAATTTGCTTTGTCCAGCAATGTCAAGGACGATGGGACAAAGATGATCTAAAGAGGGTGGCCACTTCTTTGTGTCAGTTGAGTGTGTGTTCCCCAACTGGACGGAAAGATAGAATTATGTGTCCTGGAAGGAAAAGAAATATCCTCCCTTATAATGGGATAAAGTGCTTGGCTACGGATTAATTTCAATTCGTGGACCTACATTAATTCTATAAAGGAACAGCGATGTGTATAAGGTATATTAAAATATAGTTTTAGGATATGAATATAGATGTGCGTGAATAGCATTTATCATTGCTTGCTATGAGTAGGAATAGTATAGACGATTAGGTGAATCTTCTATCCTATGTCAGAGTGGGTTTTTTCGGAAGCCTTTTCATTTCGGCTGGAGGAAGAGACACTCACATAGGAGAGAAGAGGAAGCAGACACAGATCTCATTATTAAATGTATATCACACAGGTTTCCATACCAGTGCGGGACTTATCAACTAAGAGATTACACAGATGGCTGTGGTCAAGATCACCCAGTGTTGATAACCCACGAGAAAGCACTTTAAAGTCATAACGCACGACACTTGTGCATAAGACAGGAAGGAAAAGAAGTGTCATCTTAATAAGTCAGGAGGACAGAGAATGGAAAATATACATTATACAAACTAAAGGAAAAAGACCCAAATTACGCAGTATCAAAGAGTTGCAAAGTGCGTACCAAGTGCATATATCAATTACCAAATATCAAGTGTAGAACTTTTTACAGAACACTAATAGAACATTCTAGAAACTCGATGTGTTTTTCCAGAATGGATTAAAGAACGCTATAAGAAAGCAACGAACATTCATTTTTAGCGGACAGCAAATAGTGAGCAGGTTAAGTACATTTAATACAGTGGTGAACATTTTCATTACAAAGAACGGATTTATCTACAGACTCAAGCAGACGGAGCCGTCCGGGTGAGATCGTTCTGTGGTGTCTATATATCGTCCTGTACTTTAGCCGAGAGAAGAGACGAGAGAAAGACACGAAGACTATCTATCAACATCTTATCTAGCAGCCACACCAGAAGAACACTAGCAACTACACCGACACTACCCACCCATACACCAGACATAGTTTTAAATTAAATCTTTTATTTAATGTGGAAAAGAACTGTTGTCGAAGTATGTGTTGAGAGAATAATAGAGAGAGAGTGAAAGAAAGAGATATATGGAAGGGAAGACAGAAGAGAAGAGTGTAGACGAAAAGTCAGTCAATAATCCCAACAGATAATCAGTTTAAAGATGTGCCTGTTGATCCCAATCTCTTCTCGGGGAAACAACATCACATAATTGGTGGAGCAGCGGGGTACGTACATACATTATACCCATATGACCTGCATATTGGCACAGGCATAGCGGAGTACATACATGTTGGGACATACTGATTGGAATAAGAAGAAGTATATATTGATGACTTTTAATGGAAGGACGTCCATTGGATATATGGTGCCATTACATTTATGGTGGAAACAGTTCATTAATGCTGGTGACTTTACAGTGAGAAAGTTCCAGACAGAGTGAATGTGGATAGGTGGTAAGACATTACATACCTAGTCACACAGTCACACAAGTCTTTATCCTATATCTCCTCTTGTGGATGAGAGAGTGGTTGTGATGTACTGTGTGGTGTCGTAGGTTTATTATATTAGATAGACATAGATAATGATATAGGTTCTAGGTGGAATATAATTGTATAGTGAGTACTTCTTTTCTGCCTTGAGGGATCTTTACTCAACGTGCTGACTTATCTGCTGTAACTATGGCAACTCCTAAAGTAACTACAGCAGAACTGAGAGCCAACGGGGAGGAAATTGGGTTAGCTGGTACCGAGCTAACTGATTACATACAAGAAAGAGAGAGAGAGATTCGTCAAGCGGAAAGAGAAGACCGTAAGACTGAGTTGGAATTGAAACGAATGGAACTGGAACAGGACAACAAGAGGTTGCAAGCAGGGGAAGCCAACAAGATCAGAGAACATGAATATCGCATGAAAGAGCTAGAACTCAAGACACAAACTAAGGGAGAAATAGATGGAGCGGAAGGAAATTCTTCTTCACCGGGTGCAACCCATATGAGTGGACATGGTTACCATGCCATGAAGTTTCCCTTAGCTGTCTACGATCAGTCTAAAGAAAGATTTGATCAATACGCATCTCGTTTCGAAGCAATGTCAATCGCTATGGGGCTGGATCGGACCAGATGGGCTCTTAAACTATCACAGGGATTAGTCGGTTCGGGATTTGAAGTGTACACACGCTTACCACCAGGACAGGAAAATAATTACCAGGAATTAAAAGCCGCTTTGATGAAACATTTTGACATCACAGCACAAACGTATCGGAAGAAGTTTAGATCGTCTAGACGAGAGCCGGGAGAATTATTCGCCGCCTATAGTCTAAGGCTGAAATCCTATCTCCAGAAATGGATGGACTTGGCAGAATTCAAGAGGGATTATGAGAGTCTCGAAGAGATGATGGTGGTCGACCAGATGCGAAAGCAAATGTCGAAACCTCTCAGAACCTTCTTGGGAGAACAAGGGGCGGAACGGATTGATGTTGTGAATAAGCTGGCGGAACGATTCGTGGAAGTACATGGTGAAACTGAGGAACTAAGTACTCAAACCAAAGGTCAGGAGAAACCAGAGAAAAAGAAACCTAAAAACTGGGAAGGAGAAAAAGTGGAACCTTATATAAAGCACACAGAGGAGAGTTCAGAGAAGGTGAAGGTAGGAACCAAGAACACCTCGAATTCTCAAGCGAAACGACAGTGGTCTGAGAAGTGGTGCTCGATTTGTAGGGCGGCCTCCCACCACACCAAAGACTGCAGATCGAAACCTAAAAGTTCTTACTTCGCAGCATGCAAAGTGATTCCTACATCGGTGATCACAGACAAGGCTGAGGTCGGCGAAGGAGAAAGGAACAAAAAGGACACACGGAAACCTAGGAAGGGAACAGGGTACACTCACTGCCAGTCGATAACACATAATACTGTGGACTGCAGATGCAAGGCAAACGACGCCAATTGCATAACCAACCTCGAGGAATCAAAAGAGGAAGGCAAGGAAACGGTCAAGGAGATGAAAGACACTCAGGACCAAGAGAGACCACCTGTGGTTGAACTGATTGAAGTCAATGGCCAGCAGGTTGCTTGTCTCTACGATACAGGTTTGGATGGGGAAGCGGTGATAGACGCCAGCTTGGTAAGCCAAGACCAACTTACAGGGGAGACCATAGAGCTAAAGCCGGCAATGAGGAATGCTGTTACCATGACGCTGCCAATCGCCAAGGTGGAGATTAAATCCAGGTACGTCACGGGCATTATTCCTGCGGCGGTATTAGCTGACTCCCTATTCCCAATGATCATTGGCACGAAATATGTCTTTTTGGGGATGCCAAAACAGCCAACCCACAAGGGAACAGTAGTCAGTGGATCTCAAGGGAAGGAAAAAGAGGCAGAGACACTATGCGACAACTCAGGGATAGGAGAATTGCATACTGCCCAGAGGAAGGATACTACGTTGCATCCTTGCTACAGGAAGCTGCAAAGAAGTGCTGAGCCACCAGAACGGGGACAGTACTTTCTGAAGAATCAACTACTCTATCGGAGAGCTGGGAGGGGAGATAACCTGCACGAGCAGTGGGTGGTTCCAGAGACCCACCGTCCTCACATTCTTCAGAGTGGACACATCATAGGCGAGAATCGACATATGGGTGTCAGAGAGACCTTGCAGAAAATATCCGGCCATTATTGCTGGCCAGGAATGACCGGAGATGTACGCCGGTGGGTGAAGTCTTGTTCGGAGTGCCAGAAAGCACCACCCAACAAGCGAATTAAGAGGAAACTAGCTCTTAAAGTGGAAGACAAAGTGGAAGTGTGGAGTCCAACAGAGACCAATATACTCCAAGTAGGATGGAAAGGTCCTTATCCTGTGGAAAAGGTGGTGTCCAAGAACATCTACAAAATACGGATCGGGGAAGAGAAGAAAAATCTCCCTAGACATCTCATTAGGAAATATGAAGAGAGATCCGGGAGGAAAGCTTCGCACTTTATGGTGATGGCAGCTATTGGGACAAAGGTTACCAGTCCAGACGAAGACCAGAGATCGCCAGTACAACATAGGAGGGCCTATGGGACAGTACGTGATAGGTCAGATTTACCCAACGACAGGAGGAGGGAAATCACAAGTCAGGGAAAGGACAAGAGTGAAAGTTTCACCGGTAACCAAGTTCAGAAGGGGTGGGTAACGTCGGGAAAAGCGAGAATTACCCAGGACTCCAACCGAAGATTGGCTGACCAGATACAATATCGCCCAAGATGGTCCTGGAAGCAAAAGCCCAGGAGGTTTGGGAAAGACGACTCGGTCCGACGAGGACGAGGCGGAACATCCCCAGAGGCAAAGCCGGGGGAAACTAAGAGGACATGGAAGCAGTGTTACAATCAGGATGGGACAATCCGTCTGTATTGTGAGCCGTCGCTGACGCAAGTCGAAAGGAGGTCGACTGAACGTACAGGAGCGAGGAGCCAACACTAGTTTCAGTCGTTAGTAGTATAGTAGGGTGTCAATTAGAGCGCCTACTGGATAATGAGATGAGCCATGTGAGGATCCAATCATATCATCAAAACGTGATGTTAATAGCGACTTAGCAGAAGCTCAACGCACGGTGGATGTGATGGACGTTGTTGCTGCATCGGGACTTCACTGTGGAATACATCCTTGGAAAGGAGAATGTAGGAGCAGATTTCTTATCCAGACATCCAGCTCCGGAGGAAGTAGATTAGGGTTGTGGATCATGGGAATCAAACCTACAGTGAGAAAGATTCGACGCGGTCTAATCTCTTAAGAGGGGGCCTATGTCGTGAAATACTGAGAGTTAATGATTCCCAGATGGACGACGGTATACAGCGAATACCCAGGTAGGAGAAGGGTTAATGAAACAGAAGGATAACCACAAAGGATTGACCAGCGCATGTGTATTTAGGTCAAGACAGGAAAAGCCGATTAACCGGACAGGTAACTGTCGTGTGGAAAATTTGGTTTGCGACAAAGACAGACAGTATCATGGACCAGTCTATTGCGTTCTGGAGGTAGGGATATACGGAAAAGCCCCAGATCTGGAATTTTCCACAAACTAGGACAATGAAGTCTGAATTTGCTTTGTCCAGCAATGTCAAGGACGATGGGACAAAGATGATCTAAAGAGGGTGGCCACTTCTTTGTGTCAGTTGAGTGTGTGTTCCCCAACTGGACGGAAAGATAGAATTATGTGTCCTGGAAGGAAAAGAAATATCCTCCCTTATAATGGGATAAAGTGCTTGGCTACGGATTAATTTCAATTCGTGGACCTACATTAATTCTATAAAGGAACAGCGATGTGTATAAGGTATATTAAAATATAGTTTTAGGATATGAATATAGATGTGCGTGAATAGCATTTATCATTGCTTGCTATGAGTAGGAATAGTATAGACGATTAGGTGAATCTTCTATCCTATGTCAGAGTGGGTTTTTTCGGAAGCCTTTTCATTTCGGCTGGAGGAAGAGACACTCACATAGGAGAGAAGAGGAAGCAGACACAGATCTCATTATTAAATGTATATCACACAGGTTTCCATACCAGTGCGGGACTTATCAACTAAGAGATTACACAGATGGCTGTGGTCAAGATCACCCAGTGTTGATAACCCACGAGAAAGCACTTTAAAGTCATAACGCACGACACTTGTGCATAAGACAGGAAGGAAAAGAAGTGTCATCTTAATAAGTCAGGAGGACAGAGAATGGAAAATATACATTATACAAACTAAAGGAAAAAGACCCAAATTACGCAGTATCAAAGAGTTGCAAAGTGCGTACCAAGTGCATATATCAATTACCAAATATCAAGTGTAGAACTTTTTACAGAACACTAATAGAACATTCTAGAAACTCGATGTGTTTTTCCAGAATGGATTAAAGAACGCTATAAGAAAGCAACGAACATTCATTTTTAGCGGACAGCAAATAGTGAGCAGGTTAAGTACATTTAATACAGTGGTGAACATTTTCATTACAAAGAACGGATTTATCTACAGACTCAAGCAGACGGAGCCGTCCGGGTGAGATCGTTCTGTGGTGTCTATATATCGTCCTGTACTTTAGCCGAGAGAAGAGACGAGAGAAAGACACGAAGACTATCTATCAACATCTTATCTAGCAGCCACACCAGAAGAACACTAGCAACTACACCGACACTACCCACCCATACACCAGACATAGTTTTAAATTAAATCTTTTATTTAATGTGGAAAAGAACTGTTGTCGAAGTATGTGTTGAGAGAATAATAGAGAGAGAGTGAAAGAAAGAGATATATGGAAGGGAAGACAGAAGAGAAGAGTGTAGACGAAAAGTCAGTCAATAATCCCAACAGATAATCAGTTTAAAGATGTGCCTGTTGATCCCAATCTCTTCTCGGGGAAACAACATCACAGAAAGGGACAATCTTGTTTTTTTTTTTTTTAAAGTTCTAAACAATCCTCAAAGGAGAAAATATAAAATTTTTTTCTTACTTGTTTCATTTCAAGTTGCGAACCTACAAAGAAGAGCTCGCGGACCGGCACCGGTTCGCGGACCACCACCTTGGGAAGCACTGCTGTAAGGATATGCTGCTAACTGTTTCTATCAGGATTGGCTCAATACAGCGCTTAAGACCTGACCCCGATTGCCAACACATCACCATCTAAAGATGGCTCCCTTTGACACACTTACAATGCAGTGGGTATATGGTGCTATCCCCCTAGTTGTATAGACCAAACGTCACTCGGTGGCTGATGTGGTCGCTATCACACTGTCCGCCTTGACTTCCCCAAATATTTCCTGGTACCATTTTAGGCTATTTCGACCTGAGAGACCAGATCTTGCCAAGAAATCAACAATCAGCTGAAAGATGCTGATGTTGACAACGATGTCCTGTAAAAGATATGCGAAAAAAAAGTATGCTATTGCTTTCTTAACGAGAAGTCAACGCTTAATTCTAACTTAAGGGTAGGTGTTGAGCCGCATAGCCCGTTAGCAGCGTACCGGACGTGTAAAACCAAGCGCTCTTATCCGTTTAACCACGTCGACGACTTGTATATTATTACATACTAATTATCACAGTTAAATATACATCAACCTTATATTATCAAGCCAGACCAATTGAAAGATAAAGCAGTAAATTCTACATACCTCCACAGCAAACCACAGATTGCCTTTGTAAAATTAATCACACAAATGCCGGTTTACTCCCAGGTAGGCTGCATATGCCAGATATGTGTATGAACATGGGTATGTAAAGCATACCTGCTACCTGTTTAGAAATAGGCGTTTATTCAACGTTACGCTAACTATTGACGCCTGGCCTACCCAGGAACTGTACCCTGTCCAGATTTATACTGCAGGCTTCAAGTAAATATGGGAATATGTATGCGAGAGCCAGAAATGCCGTGTCATTCTTGATCGATTTGTACTTTAGGCTATTTCTTCTCTTTCACTCACTTTAAATAAGAGCAGTGATGTATGGCCTGTGATGTTTGCCACAGCGGAGCTCTAATCTGTCATTCATTGTGCGACACAGTCAATTGTTGGTTGTGCAATCTATTGCGTTTCCTGTCAGTGTTTTTTCATTTAGAAAAGTCACTTTGTAAACAATCATATTCTTCTTCTTTTCCTTCTTCATCTTCATTGTCTTCTTTGTCTACCTTCTCTTCCCCAACAACCCCTTTCTACTATTCTTCTTCTTCTTGTTTTTCTTCTCGTTCTTCTTATTCTTATTCTTCGTCCACGTGTTCTTCTCCTCCGTCTGATGCTTCTGCTGCTACCATTCATTCATTCATTCATTCATTCATTCATTCAGTAGCATGTCCTTTGCAGAACCTCGCTCCCTTAACAACTTTCCGGAAAATCTCTCGATCATAAGCAAGATGTCCCGCGTCCGATACACCCATCTGGAGATCATCCGCCACATCCTGCACCCATCTTCTCTTTGGCCTTCCTCTTCCTCTCTTCCCAGGCATATACCTCTCCATTATTGTTCACTCCAAACTTTCGTGACGTTTCAAGTGACCAAAATATTTCAATTTTCTTTGTTTTATCGTCTTTAATAGCCGACCTTTTTCAATATTCAGCTCTTGAAGTATTGATGCATTTGTTATTTTCTTTACACAAGATATTCTTAGAACTCGTCTATAACATTTATATTCAAAGTCATTTATGCGCTGTTCAGCTTGTTTAGTAAGTGTCCAGGTCTCACAAGCGTATGTTGCTACCACTGCTTCCAATATCCCTATGGAGTATAGGCCTTTAACCAACTCACCCCAAACCCAAATATCATATGCAATTTCCTACATCCCCCACCATGTTCTTCACACAGTATCCATCTGGATCTCTAATTCAGTTACACTATTATACAACAATACATCATCTGAAAATCTGTTAGCATTAATTGTACGGAATATGAGTCGAAGCTTCGACTTGAAGTTTATTGCGTGTCCTTTACAACCCCATACATTTTTGTTTGCAATTTACTAGGCAAATTTGATTTTTCAACTATGTATAATGAATAAATAATGTTGTGATGATAGGAACAAGTCAGAAGGAACTACAGAAAATGATAAATACAGTGATTGTATAAAAAAAATACTGGCTTTAGCTTGAATAATAGACAGACAGAAGTCCTGGTTATATCAAAGAAACATATTGTACCTAAATGTGCAATTAAAGTAAATGACGTTATTTTGGGGCAAGTGTAGAAATGGAGATATCTTGCCACATGGATAACATTATAAGGAAGGTGCATCACTGAGATAAAGAACAGACTAGGGAAAGCAAAAACTGCATTCTATCAAATGAAGATATTTTGTGAAATAAGTTCTTGTCTAGAACGTTAGAAAAAGAGTTCTTGTATGATACATAGAAGCGACTTTAACAAACGGATGTGAATACTGAACAGATAGGCGAAGAAATCTCTAGAAGCCTTGAGATGTGGTTTCATTGAATCATGTTGAACATTAATTGGACCGCCAAAATGAGCAATCTGGATATTTGGAGGGAAGCTAAGTCTCAAAGACAACTTATCACAAACATCAGAAAGAAGCAGTCATCATGTTTTGATCACATTATGAGAAGACAATAACTGGAACATGATGCGGAAATATTTGTGGAAAGAGAGATAGAGGAAGACAGTGTTATAACATTCTTAACAGTCTTGTGTCATGGCATGGATGGGTATCAACACACGAATTGATCCATTCTGTCCGGTATCGCAATTTGTGGAGAAGCATGATTGTCCACGCTCTCCAGCAAGACACGGGATATGATGATGATGATGATGATGATGATGATGATGATATAATGACTTCACCCAGAATTCACCCTGTTTCACAAGCGGAGTCTCTCAGATAAGTATTTCATATTGTAATCCATTCTTCTTATTTTTATTCCTTATGATGTTACAATCATCATCATCATCATCATCATCATCATCATCATCATCATCATTATCATCATCATCATCATCATCATCATCTTCCACTTCTGCCGACAAGCGTCGTGGGGAGGGATAATTTGCGTTCCAGCGGCCGGTGGGCGGCACTGGATGGTGTCATTCCGTGTGATTGTACAATGTCTTTGATGTCGTCGATCCATTTTCGCCTTGGCCGTCCTCTTGGTCTCGTCGCAGATGATCTTTGATGTAAGGCCAGTAATGGTAGTTGTTGGTGTTGCATTCTAATGACATGGCCAAACCATTATATTATGTCACAATATTATGTCTTAATATAGTCACTGTAAGGTAATTTCTGTTGTATTTGTTGTTGCGTTCTTTTCTTCTTCTTTTCCAATGAAAGCTTATCGTCTCAAGGTCCTTTGTTATTTTTAATCCTATTTTGAAAAGCCACACGTACACTGTGTGTTTACAACTATTCAGAAAACGGATTTCTGTACATGTGGCTATATTTCTGTATTTTATGTTGTTGCCTATTCTAGTTAAAGAGACCTCGGGTACGTCTATTCTGTTCTTTATCTCCGAGTCACATCTCCCCTGGAATGCCATTGTGTAGCCCAGAATTGAAAATGATCGACGCATCTAAATGGTGTGCCTCTATTGTATAGAATATCACGACCTGTGGCGTGATGGAAAGGTAAGATGGGGAATATCCAAGATTTTACAACTCAGGTGTTGTCTGGGGTTCAAGATGTCTTAGGTCCCAAGTATAAATGATCTGACAAGGTGCCCTTGTGGCGGGTGGCCAGCAAATGGCTCAAGCCCCCAAGAGTATATAGAGAAGTATTTTGAAAATAAATCCCTACTCTAAATTTATAGAATAAATAGAATAAATCAATATACTAAGCTTCCGTGCACAAGTTCAAGAAATCCTGGGTAGTCACTGGGAAAAAACTGGAGGCTTTTACTCAACTCCTGAAATAATGTTTTACCCTAGTAGTAACCCAATCACAGTGGATCCTCAGTTATTCAAAACAATATAAACATTTGTCAGCTTTAACATATGTCTACGAGGGTGTCCAGGATAAACAAGAGACAGTGGCGGTAGCTCTTGACCTGGAGGATGCGTATAACAGGGTCAGGTATGATCTGTTGATACACACACTGTTGGACATGGAGGTCTGCCCTTGCCTTGTTAGATGGGTTGCGGCAGACCTTTATGAGCGTAAGGTTGCACTGCGAATGGGTTCCTGGACTTCTGACCCCTGTACTATTACACCTGGGTTGCCACAGGGATCTGCCTTGTCCCCAGTGCTCTTTAATGTCTACACCAGCAACATCGCAGCTATTGAGACACCAGGTGTGGGTAGAATCGTAACATTTGCAGATGATGTGCTGGTGTACAGACAGGGCAGAGACAGGGCCAGTTTGGTGAAAGACTTACAGGTGGCAGTAAACAGTGTGGTAAGAGTAGTTCAGGGACGCAGGGGCCATTATAAACCCAGACAAGGCATCGGTTGTGTGGTACTACTTGGATAACCGGATCGTCAAGGCAGATGTCCCAGGTATTTTGTTGAATGGATGTCCTCTTAGGCGAGAGAGTAAATTGAAGTACTTGGGTATTTCCTTTGACAGGTGTTTGTCTTTTAAGGATCATGTGGAGGCTGGTAGGGGACTTAATGCATTGAGGGCAATGGCAGCAACCGGGTAGATGAGAGGATGCTGTACAGGCTCTTTCAGCAGTGAATAATTTCTGTCATTGAGTATGGTTTGGGCTGCTGACAGTATCAAAGAGCCAGCTTGAAAGATTGGAGCGCATACAGAATGCTGCCATGCGGGTAATCCTGCGGTGCACAAAGGACACACCAATAATATGCATGAGGCATCTTCTGGCGGATAGGCATAGGGTCCTTCAGGCCAAATGGTACCTGAGAGTTGCTGCAGATAGGGATCACCCGCTACATGCAGCCATGGATATAGTCAAGGGTCATAGACTAAGACTAGGCAGGTCCTGGATGGTACAGGCAGAACTTTCTATACGTCAGGTGTGTGATCTAGAGACCATCAATCGTGAAAGAGAGTGGGTTGAAGTTCCGGAAGACATGACGGACTGGCACAATGTAATAATAACACTGGGTCGTGAGTGCAGAGAATGGGCAGCAGGCCGCACTGAGTTTGAAGTGCAACAGCTGATCCAGAGTAACACACATCAAGGTGACATAGTCATCAACACCGATGTGTCAGTGGTGAGAAACAGACGTAGTTGCTGGGGCTTTATTGCAAAGGCTAATGGATGAGTCTTGAAATAAAAGAGTCTGGCATATGAGACTACGACCTCCAGCATGAGAATGGAGGTGGAGGCAGTTACAGCGGCATTCCGTTGGCTAGAGGAGACTACTGCAACACAAATTGTATTCATTACGGATTCAAAGAGTATGGTTAGTAAGGTGGAGAAAGGAATCTTTCATATGGAATGGCTCTCGTCGCTTCAGAGGTCACTGATTGTGAGAATTGTATGGATATTTTGCCCTGGCCATGCAGGAGTGCGGGCGGATGAATAGGCTGATAGGCTAGCAGGGAATGCCTCTTGGTGGCAGATTGCCTATGGACAAGGGGGAGGTGGTCGTGCGCTTGTGGGACCAGGGGGAGAAGGCTGAGGAACAGATTGAGAACCCATATGTGGAAAGAGTGAGATTGCGGGCGATCGGTAGGCGTTCTGGAAGAATCTCAAAACTGATAGGGAAGACCAGAAGAACTTTTAATCAGATAGCGGAGGGAACGATTAGTAGTATGACTCTTCGCTGGCTGTTGAAAGAGGGGACGGAGCACGTTTGGGAATGTCCTGAGTGTTAACTCAACTCAACTCAACTCATATCACGACATGGTCACAAATACGCACACTGAATAGATGTTTGTGGCCGGATCGTCTGTGTGGATGCGAATGCTGGACAAGGAGTAATCACATTGTATGGAGAATGACGACATTGCAGATGTGGGTTTGAGGAAGGGTGTTCAGAATATCGTGGGCAGAGACCATAATCGCTGGCGTATTCAAATCCGCGGCTGCTACCTGATCACTTATCATAACCATCAGTAAAGTCTGTTGCAAGTTCTTTACAAGACAACCGCAGTATGTGTTGGTTGTTAGTGATTTAATCGGAAAGTTTACGACCAGTAGTTTGGCATTGCTTTCTGAACAGCGCTCTGTTTAGTAACAGATCAACACAAGGCGGCCTGCTTCCAAATCTCCTGCCGCTGATTTCGAACTGGGTATGTGGGATTGCGAATCGCGTTCGCTTGCCTCTTTGCCACAGTCGCCGGCAACAATAAGTAAAAACACATGCAATGTATGAGGCATACCAACAGTTTAGGAAGAATAGAGAAATCAGTAGTGTATACTAGGCAAAAGAGGAACAGAAAGTCAGAGCAAAATATATGTGGATGAGGCGGCAGCTAGATAAGATAAATAAACAACACCAACTGCATCAAAATATTAGATTACAGAGAGGAGTAAAAAGTCATCATCGCCGATGTCCAATCCATGAACCCGAAGAAAAAGAGACAGACTGTACGCTGGCTAATGGCCAATCCTCCGAAAGACTGAGTCTGAAGTCACATGCATTGGCGATCACAGAGTGTGAACCACCAACAGGATTTGCCCGAGCCAGTCTAGTGTGGAAACTGTTCTCATGGCCAAGCGCCGGGCTACCATCTCCCCAGAGACAGCGTGACAAAGCTCCCCTTTCCCTCGGCAAGCTCATCAACCAGCAGGGTATGCACGGACGGTGTTTGGACTCAACGTCGTGGTCTAACCAGGTCAGGGTCAGACGGGCGCGGTAGTGTTGTTGACAGGGATAATGTCGGGCGAGGGTTTCATGCCTGCGTTACTCGTCCGCTAACAGAGGGAAAGACTGGTCAACTATCCCTGCGTACATTCAGGCATACCACATGAGGTGACGCTACGACCTTACAGACATATAACATATGAGTCAGCAGATCACACACAGAGATGAGTTCTAGGCCGGTCATATCTCCTCCAAGGTTATATGCATGTCTTTGTCAACATTCTCCAGTCCAGTACCTCGAGGCACGAGAAGTATATCCTCATCGATCACTCTGGGTTTTACCCGAGGAGAAAACTGTAACACGTTATCTATACGTCGATTGTAACAAACTTCAACCGCAGAACACCGTGACTGAAAAGTCGAGCGGGAAATAGAGAACAGTCTAACGCAGCAGAAACGACCAATGACGTCTCAGTTTTCCTTGACTGTGTGCCAGCCATGACCCTCGCGCTTGTGTGTGGTTACTTTATGTACGGGCAGTCCTAGTAGTGCTAGCATGCCTGCCCGCCGGCTCGGTGGTCATATGATAGAATACTCTTAGAAGCGATCGTCTCACACTGATCTGGACTGCCATGTCGACCCAGGCTAAATTCAGTACCAGAAAATATAGTGGGAAGTAAAGGTGTGATATTGACCCCGTCAGATCTCCCGAGACGATTGGTCTTTAAAATATGTAGCTAGCATGATATACCCAAAATCTCGAGACGTGTAAACTTTACTTTATTTTACTTTACTTTACTTTACTTTACTTTACACTGAGTGGTGTGATGAGTGGTCTCGAGGTGTCGTGTCCGCCTCGAGTGCTGGAGGTCCCGGGTTCAGGCCTCGGTGAGGACCGGGATTTATTTAAAAAAGTCCACCTGGACTTCCATTAACAAAATTTCCCCTGGTCTCTGGGTAGTGAAATCGGACGCCCGTGTGTATTGTTGCGCACGTAAAAAATCCCTTGGCAGTTGGAAATCGGAAAAGAGTTGCCTAACGGCGCTGCCCGGGCAAAATTTCGAGTTAAAAATCTACCCAAAGTATTTCAGGATCCTCGCCGATGCAACGGAGTTCGTGCATTGAGCTGAGTTTCTCCAGACTCAGGTTTGAGTTAGGAGGAAAACGGAGCACTTATGGGTTAAACCGTGTGCCGTGATGCTGATCCAACGACTAAACGACTAAACGACTTTACTTTATTTTACTTTACTTTCGTAGGATTTGAAACTGCGTTGGTAGCTATTTACGGGTCTCTAAAGTTGGACACATCGAAAGGTAGGGATCACACAAAGGCAGGTATGACTATGTTACCTATTGCAGATAAACTAGGAATAGATAAAGACAAAGAAAAGCATACTCGACATAGGCATATGTCAATTTTAGATACACTAGGCATCATTTAATTATAATGATGCATTTCTGAGTTGTACTTCCGGTGTAATGGCGACGCGATGACTCGTTGTCTTGGGGGAGAAGCTGTTCAGTGTTTTTCTGTGGATTCCTTATGGAAATTCCCGTGAAATTCGTGTGGATAGTGTTTTTCCTTTGGATTATGTGATGTTATTTCGTGTTCGTTAATTGGAAGTGTTCAAAAGAAGCCACGGAAGGCAGGTGGTGGATGAAATTATGAGGGCAGCCGACAGATATTTGTTGGTTATGGTCTCGAGTTTCGCGACGGCAAGCTTTCTGTCTTTCGAGAGACACTGATTGCGGTCATCCGGCCAGTATGGTCACTGCCATAGAGGAAAGCAACGGCAAACTACCTCTTTGAAATTGCCTAGTTTATTATGATTCGCTTAAAGACTGATCATCGCAAGACAAGGACAGAGACATTAAAATTAGGAACATGGAACGTTAGGACGTTAAACAACGACGGAACATTAGAGAACATAACACAAGAAATTCAAAGAGAAAAAATTAATATATTAGGTATGTGCGAAACGAGATGGACAGGAGCAGGCATCAAGATACATAAAGATTTTAAGATTATTTATTCTGGAGGTGAGGATAGACATAGGGGAGTGGCAATAATTTTGGACCGGAAAACATCAACGTCTGTTCAGGGATATTGGGCCGTGTCGGACAGAGTACTACTAGTTAAATTGAGTGGCAGACCTTTTAACATAAATGTTATTCAAGTATATGCCCCAACAGGAGAGTCCATTGAAGATAGTGCAGAGGAATTTTATAATGACATAGAGTCTGCCTTAAAGAAATGTAAAAATTCAGAAATAAACATTATAATAGGGGACTTCAATGCAAAAGTAGGAAATCAAGGGGATAGATACACAGTAGGAAACTATGGTTTAGGAGAGAGAAATGAAAGAGGATACAGACTAGTAGAGTGGGCAAAAGAACAGGAAATGATTGTAGGAAACACCTGGTTCAAGCAACACCCTAGAAGATTATGGACCTGGGGGAGTCCTGATAGCAGGATTAGAAACCAGATTGATTACATTCTCATTAGCAGAAGATTTAGAAACGCCCTAACAGTAGCAAAAACAGTTCCCAGTGCTGATTGTTATAGTGACCACAGATTACTCACAGGAACATTGAGGATAAAGTTGAAGAAAGTCAAGTATACAACAGGGAACACTAAATATGATTTGTGTACATTGAGTAATGACAAGGAAATACAAAACAAATTCAACATAGAAGTACAGAACAGATTTGAAATATTGTCTGATCTAGAGATCCTATTCCAGGATGTGGATGATCAATGGGAAATGTTAAAGAATTCAATCAATATGGCTGCAGAAACAACTATTCCAAAATTAAAGAAGGTGGGTCGTAAGAAATGGATGACTGAGGAAATTTTACACTTAATGGAAACAAGAAGACTCAACAAAAATAATCCTGCCAAATATGAAGAAATTCACAGACAAGTCAGAATATTATGTAGGAAGGCAAAAGAATCATGGCTTGAGGAAAAGTGCTTAGAAATTGAAAAACAACACAACAGTCAAAATACCAAATTAGTGCACAAAAGGATTCAGGAACTTACTAATAAAAGAACAAGTACATCAACAGGCTGTCTAAGAACTAAAGATGGCAAAATCATAATAGAAAAAGATCAGATTCTACATGTATGGACAGATTATGTGAAAGACCTGTATAATGATAACAGAGAGGAACAGTATGCTATTAGATTTAATAATGAAGGACCAGCAATTTTAAAGATGGAGGTTCAAAATGTTCTTAAGCATATGAAAGCTGGCAAGGCCCCCGGTGCAGATAACATCACAACAGAAATGATTAAAGCTTTAGAAGAATTTGGACTAGAGCAAGTCACTAGACTGCTGAACACATTATATGATACTGGAGATATACCTTCTGAATTATGTAATTCTGTATTTATTGCAATCCCAAAGAAATCAGGAACCTTAGAATGTGATCAACATAGAACAATTAGTATAATGAGTCACATCACAAAGATTTTGTTACGAATTATCATGCAAAGAGTGAGGAAGAAAATACAACCTGAAATAGGGGAAGAACAATGTGGTTTTGTAGAAGGAAAGGGTACAGTAAATGCTGTGTATATGCTGCGAACAGTTATTGAACGTGCTTTAGAAGTAAACAAGGATATACATCTTTGCTTTATTGACTACACAAAGGCTTTTGATAGAGTAAGACATGTCAACATTGTGGATATGCTGGCAGATCTACAAATTGATGGGAAAGACATTAGACTTATAAAAAACATATATTGGAAACAACAAGCTGCCATAAGAATTGATAATGAAGTAGGACAATACCAACCTATTAAGAGAGGTGTTAGGCAGGGATGTGTAATGTCTCCAGATCTTTTTTCCTTATACAGTGAAAATATTTTCAGAAATGTAGAAGACCTAAATGGAATCAGCATTGGAGGACGAAACATAAATAACATTAGATATGCAGATGATACAGTATTGATTGCAGACAATGCACAGGATCTGCAACAATTAGTAGACGCTGTGGTTGTACACAGTGAGCAGCTGGGGTTGGAATTAAATTGTAGGAAGACACAGGTTATGATCGTCACTAGGAAGAACGAAGTACCACAATGTAATATACAAGTAAATGGGAATATTCTTCAGCAAGTGAATCGGTTCAATTATCTCGGAACAGTCATAACATCTGATGGCAGATGCCTTGAAGAGATTAGAACAAGAATCGCCATTGCGAAGGTAGCCTTTAGCAAGATGAAAAACATTCTGACCAATAAAATGATGTCAATTGAAACGAGAAAAAGAGTGGGATCGTATAGAGCGGATACATAGGGGATACATAGAGCCTGTTCTTTTGTATGGATGTGAAACTTGGACAATGTGCAGTCAAGCTGAAAAACATCTGATGGCTGCAGAAATGTGGTTTCTGAGGAAAATGCAAAGAATACCATGGACAGATAGAAAAACCAATGACCAAGTACTACAAGAGACAAATGAAAATCGTAGATTGATTAGAGAAATTAGACGTAGACAGTCAAATTTTTTTGGACATGTTATGAGAAGAAATGGACTGGAGAACTTGGTGACAGCTGGCAAGATCGAGGGGAACAGACCAAGAGGAAGACCGAGAGGAAAATACCTGGATGGCTTGGCCACATGGCATGGACGAGACAGGAACACTGAGCTGATCCACGACTCTGGTGATCGAGTGAAATGGCGAATCATGACCGCCCACGCTTTCCGGCATGGCACATGATTGATTGATTGATTTCTGTATATAAATATTATCCATCTTGTTGCATTGAAGATTTAACTAAATGAGAAAAAAAAAGACTAAACTATTTACTAATATATTACAAACATTCATTAATTGATCATCATCATCATCATCATCATCTTCCATTTCTGCCGTCAAGCGTCGTGGGGAGGAATAATTTGCGTTCCAGCGCCCGGTGGACGGCACTGGATAGTGTCATTCCGTGAGGTTGTACTATGAGACTAAAATGACATGACAAAATCACTAATGGGGAAATCATGGAGCGGACTAAGCAAACACTAGCGAATCAATAGGTAAGAGCTGGATAGGACCTACGCTGAGAATACCTGTTAACTATATATGTTAACTATATACCTAGACAGTTGAACAAGTTAGTTGCATGTCCTTTATAGAACGTAACAATCAAGCCCAGCATTTTTTGCTGTTTGTGATCTCTTGGCAAGCTTACATTCAGTAGTCTGCCATTACTTTCTGAACAAACAGGCGCCCATACGCGAGGCGATTTGTTGCCATATCGCCCACAGTTGTGTTTCGAATGTGGTATGTGAGGTTACGAACTGCCTCAAAAACTCCTTCGCCAAAGAGCCGGTTGTCAGTACAAATATGAATAGAATGACACCAACACCGGCAGCTAGATAGGCCTACCAAATATATGGATACAAGAATGACACCAACACCGGCAGCTAGATAGGCCTACCAAATATATGGATACAAGAATGACACCTACACCGGCAGCTAGATAGGCCTACCAAATATATGGATACAAGAATGACACCTACACCGGCAGCTAGATAGGCCTACCAAATATATGGATACAAGAATGACACCTACACCGGCAGCTAGACAGGCCTACCAAATATATGGATACAAGAATGACACCTACACCGGCAGCTAGATAGGCCTACCAAATATATGGATACAAGAATGACACCTACACCGGTACCTAGACAGGCCTACCAAATATATGGATACAAGAATGACACCTACACCGGTACCTAGACAGGCCTACCAAATATATGGATACAAGAATGACACCTACACCGGCAGCTAGATAGGCCTACCAAATATATGGATACAAGAATGACACCTACACCGGCAGCTAGATAGGCCTACCAAATATATGGATACAAGAATGACACCTACACCGGTACCTAGACAGGCCTACCAAATATATGGATACAAGAATGACACCTACACCGGTACCTAGACAGGCCTACCAAATATATGGATACAAGAATGACACCTACACCGGCAGCTAGATAGGCCTACCAAATATATGGATACAAGAATGACACCTACACCGGCAGCTAGATAGGCCTATCAAATATATGGATACAAGAATGACACCTACACCGGCAGCTAGATAGGCCTACCAAATATATGGATACAAGAATGACACCTACACCGGCAGCTAGATAGGCCTACCAAATATATGGATACAAGAATGACACCTACACCGGCAGCTAGATAGGCCTACCAAATATATGGATACAAGAATGACACCTACACCGGCACCTAGACAGGCCTACCAAATATATGCATTAATTCATTCAGTAGCATTTCTTTGCAGAACCTCGCTCCCATAACAACCTTCCGGAAAACCTCTCGATCATAAGCAAGATGTCCCGCGTCCGATACACCCATCTGGAGATCATCCGCCACATCCTGCACCCTTCTTCTCTTTGGCCTTCCTCTTCCTCTCTTCTCAGGCATATACCCCTCCATTATTGTTCTCTCCAAACTTTCATGACGTTTCAAGTGATCAAAATATTTCAATTTTGCTCGTTTTATCGTCTTTAATAGCCAACCCTCTTCAATGTTCAGCTCTTGAAGTATTGATGCATTTGTTCTTTTCTTTACCCAAGATATTCTTAGAACTCGTCTATAAAATTTATATTCAAAGGCATTTATGCGCTGTTCAGCTTGTTTAGTAAGTGTCCAGGTCTCACAGACGTATGTTGCAATGGGAAAGATGCATGCTCTTAAAAATCCAAGATTTGTAGTTTTGTCTGTCCCATTCCATAATTTATTCAGTTGTTTTAGTCTTTGGAGAGCAATTGATAGTAGTCGTTTAATTTCTTTCATTGTGTCACCGTTGTTGTTAATCAATGACCCATGATATTCAAAATTTTCCACCTCCAATTTTTCCTCATTAACATATATTTCTTTTTCCATAGTGGTTTTATCTGTATGCATTATCTTTGTTTTTGCTATGTTAAGATATAAGTTGTGATTTTCACTATTCAATTGAGTTGAGGCTAGTAGGTTTTCTATAGCAGTCTGTGTTGTGGATAGCAATACTGTATCATCAGCATACCGAATCTCTGGTAGGTCATGACCACCGATATTTAGGGCGTCATATTATTCCTTGTTTATATCATCTCTTACATTTCTCATTATATTTTCGGCATATAGGTTAAACAAATAGGGGGACAGCACACATCCCTAACGGACTCCTTGCTTGATGTCAAACCAATCTGATGTTTCGCCATCTATTCTAACAGCTGCTTGTTGGTCTAGATAGAGCATTCTTATGAGTTGCATTACATGTGATGGAAAGCCCATACTCCTCATGATTTCCCAAAGTTTATGATGTTGTACACAGTCAAATGCCTTTGAATAATCCACAAAACATGAGAATAGGTTTACATTAAATTCTCTGCACTTCTCTATTACTATACACATATTGAGAATGTGATCTCTTGTTCCTCTTCCTTGTCTAAATCCAGCTTGAACCAAGTTAATTTCTTCTTCCATTTTCTTACGAAGTCTTCCCATTATGATTTTTAGTAGAATTTTACTTGCATGACTGATCAGGACAACAGTTCTATAGTTGGTGCATAATTTCAGGTTGCCGTTTTTTGGTATTGGAATGAAGATAGTTCTCTTCCAATCTTTTGGCCATATACCAAATCTCCATATCTTTTTTCATAATGCATGATAGATTTGTATGCTTTCTTCTACTCCCGCTTTAATTAGCTCAGCTGGTATCTCATCACATCCAGGTGATATTTATTTACACCAACACCGGCACCTTGACATCAAATATAGGACACCAAATATATGGATACAAGAATGACACCTACACCGGTACCTAGACAGGCCTACCAAATATATGGATGCAAGAATTACATCTACACCGGCACCTAGACAGGCCTACCAAATATATGGATGCAAGAATTACATCTACACCGGCACCTAGACAGGACTACCAAATATATGGATACAATAATTACATCTACACCGGCACCTAGACAGGACTACAAAATATATGGATACAATAATTACATCTACACCGGCACCTAGACAGGACTACCAAATATATGGATGCAAGGATGAACGACAGGGTTGAGTGATGTGGTCAGAACATAGAGGGAGCAGAGTGACACAGGAAAGGATGAAAGGGCTTGGCGTAGGTTGGTTAGGGCATAATGCTCCAATGGAAGACACAATTCAGAAGAATGGGCTGAATATTGTAGCTTATTTTCAACCTTTACTTTGTATTCTTATCCACTATAACCATTACCGTTTATGTAATGGTCGAAAGGTGATATCTGCCAGCTCTTGAATGACGTTAAATGTTCGTATAGTCTCACACATATTTTGGTTTCTTTGTGCATTCGATAAAATGTCTGAGGTACTAACACTTTTATATTATTTTACACGTTCTCAATATATGACCTTTTGTGATATCAACAATGTTTTAATGTCATAAATGATGTCATCACGTATGTGATAAATTTTGCATCTCGTGATTTATACACGGAACAGTTTTGGTCAGGCAAAACATTTGGCATCATATATGTTTGTGGCTTCTGTGTTGAAATTCACAATGGGACCAGCTTGTTTTGAGTTTTGGTCCTGATAGCTCTTTACAGACTGAACCAATCACCTATCACAGATACACGCACTGGACAATCAGTACTTAGACACACTGAACAGTCTGTACTTAGACACACTCAACAATCTGTACTTAGACGCACTCAACAATCTGTACTTAGACACAATCAACAATCTGTACTTAGACACACTCAACAATCTGTACTTAGACACACTCAACAATCTGTACTTAGACACACTCAACAATCTGTACTTAGACACACTCAACAATCTGTACTTAGACAAACTCAACAATCTGTACTTAGACACATTCAACAATCTGTACTTACACACACTCAACAATCTGTACTTAGACACACTCAACAATCTGTACTTAGGCACACTCAAAAATATGTACTTAGACACACTCAACAATCTGTACTTAGGCACACTAAAAAATATGTACTTAGACACACTCAACAATCTGTACTTAGGCACACTCAAAAATATGTACTTAGACACACTCAACAATCTGTACTTAGATACATTCAACAATCTGTACTTAGACGCACTCAACAATCTGTACTTAGGCACACTCAACAATCTGTACTTATGGTACTATACATGTATGTATGTGTGCGTGAGTGTTTATGAATGTGCATGTGTACGTGTCCCATAACATGATAATATGCATTGTTTATGTTTACAAAATCCATCTGACAATGTTTTTTTTGTTTCCTATGTTCACATATGTAACATGCACAATTTATGATTGAAAGATGAGTGATTGGAAGGGCCGAATGTACGACGGGCCTGTGTGCCCAATTTGTGACCCTTTGAAAATAAAGTTCGTTCTTTCGTACTTAGACACACTAAACATCATCATCTCATCTCATCGTGTCTTTCTTGTACCTTGTCGAGACAAGGTGAAGTATAAACAGTGGGAGACTGCTCGTCCTTCATCTTATCACGTCCATCTTGTACCTTGTAATCACAAGACTGTCCACTGTCAAATGTCAGCTGTCGGTGTTTGAAGTGTAAATCGTTGACAGAAACGTGTAGGCAATATTTAATTACCAAGCAATTGCCTTCACGGTTTGTGAGCAGTATGTACTTGTAGCTAGGGAAGTCTGGAGCACGCCTACACGAAATGTGTGTAGCGTGTACATGTAGCATGCTTAGATGAGTCAGCACGGAAGACAGGTTTTTGTACTCTTCTTCATCTTATAGTCCCTGCCGAATGGCGTTGGTGATCATGTTTGTCTACAGCCTCGGGTCCTCATCATGTGTCATGCAGATAAGCGTAGGCGGTCATGTTTCGCCATCTCATAGGATCACAAGATTCGTGGATCAGCTCTGTGTTCCTTTCTCAGTCATGCTATGTCGCCAAACCATCCAGATATTTATTCCTCTGCCTTCCACTTGTTCTTTCCCCCTTAATCTTGCTAGTTATTAACAAGTTCTTCAGTTTATTTCTTCCCATAACGTGCCCAAAACATCCCGACTATCTACGTCTAATTTCTCCAATCAGTTTACGGTTTACATTTGCTTCTTGTAAGACTTGATCATTGGCTTTTCTGTCTATCCATGCTGTTCTTTGCATTTTTATAAGAAACCTAAATCTTCACTACCATGAATCAAGTGTATCACAGCTTGTCACAACCACGCTTTAAATCAATATAATGTACATTTTCTATATATCATTTCAATACTCTGTTTCTCATTGCAATTGACAGCCTTTCCTGGCCAATATATTTTCCACCTTGCAAAATGCTACCTTCGCCATGGCGATTCTTGCTTTAATCTCTTCAAGGAAACTCCTATCAGACATTATGACTGTTTCGAGTTAGGTGTACTGATTCACGTGTTTAAGAATATTCCCATTCACCGGTATATTACCTTGTGGTATTTCTTCTTAAAGACGACCATATTCTCTCGTGTATTACCCACACTTTCAAACTTATATATTACGGATTCAAAGAGTATGCTTAGCAAGGTGGAAAAAGAAAAGGAATGATTCGTGTGGAATGGCTCTGGTCGCTTCAGAGGTCACAGGTCTTGAGAATTGTATGGATATTTTGCCCTGGCCATGCGGGTGTACGGGGAAATGAACAGGCTGATAGGCTAGCAGGGAATGCATCTCTTGGTGGAATTTTGCCTATGGACAAGGGGGAGGTGGTCGTGCGCTTGTGGGACCAGGAGGAGAAGGCGGAGGAACAGATTGAGAACCCATATGTGGAAATAATGAGATTGCGGGGGGTCGGCAGGGGTTCTGGAAGAATCTCAAAACTGAGAGGGAAGATTAGGAGAACTTTTAATCAGATAGCGATGGGAACGTTTAGTAGTATAACTCTTCGCTGGCTGTTGAACGAGGGGAAGGAGCACATATGGGAATGTCCTAAGTGTAGTGATGTCGGTTCTTAACTCAACTCAACTCAACAACTCAACTCAACTCAAACTTATAATTCTATAAAACATTAAAAAGTGTGCATTCTTGTGGCCTCCAACAGCAGGGATAAACCGTTTAATATTGCCCCAGCAGGGATAAATTGTTTATTGTTGTAACAACAGGGGTATGCAGTTTGATGTTGCAACAACAGGGATAAACTGGTTAAAATGTTGTAATAGCAGGAATAGACTGTTTAATGTTGCTACAATAGAGATAACATGTTTAATGATTCCACAGCAGGGATAAACTGCCTAATGTTACCACAGCAGTGATAAATTCTTTAATGTTGCTACAATAGGGATAAAATGTTTAATGTTACCACAGCAATGATAAATTCTTTAATGTTGCTACAATAGGGATAAAATGTTTAATGTTACCACAGCAATGATAAATTGTTTAATGTTGCTACAATAGGGATAAAATGTTTAATGTTACCAAAGCAATGATAAATTGTTTAATGTTGCTACAATAGGGATAAAATGTTTAATGTTACCACAGCAGTGATAAATTGTTTAATGTTGCTACAATAGGGATAAAATGTTTAATGTTACCACAGCAGTGATAAATTGTTTAATGTTGCTACAATAGGGATAAACTGTTTAATGTTATCAGAGCAGTGATAAATTGTTTAATGTTGCTACAATATGGATAACATGTTTAATGTTACCACAGCAGGGATAAATTGTTTAATGTTGCTACAATAGGGATAAACTGTTTAATTTTGCCACTAAAGGGATAAAGTGTTTAATGTTGCTACAATAGGGATATGCTGTTTAATGTTTTCACAGAACGGATAAACAGTTTAACGTTGCCACAAAAGGGATAAACTGGTTAAAATATTGTAATAGCAGGCATAAACTGTTTAATGTTGCCACAATAGGGATAAAATGTTTAATTTTTCCACAGCAGTGACAAAATGCTTACTGTTATCACACAGGGATACAATGTTTAATGTTGCTACATCAGGGATAAACGGTTTAATGTTTGCTTGCTTAATGTCACGAACAGCCAAAAATGCGGGGTTGACTGCAAAGTCCTGTAAAGGATATGCAACTAGCTTAACTGAAGATAAGAAACATAAGACAGGACAAGCAAACTGGTATGGAATTTATTTGATCCTAGATAATACTGTCACAAATCATAGAGGAAATTGAAGGAAAGGCGCTAGCCACAGGTTCCGGAACTTCAATTACTGCTCCCCATGACTCTTAACGATATTAGTATAAGACAACAACAACAACCATAATTAATCTCATACTCATGGCAAACTCCACATATGGCCATCTCCCCCGGCATTCCATAACCCATCCAATATTTTCTTGCTCTTTGCCATCTCTCTAACATCTTTAGTATTCCAGGAGGACATACTTTTCTCCGGCTGCTTCCTTTTCCCAACGCGACCAACAGCTGACCTGAGGTATAGGATACTATCTGCCGCTGTAAACATGACTCGTGCAGGACGTGGTCATTGGACGTACTGATTGTCTCATCCGTCTATAGGACAGAGGACAGATGTTGGTAACGTCAACTATAATTTGTAGACAGGCTGTTGGTGTGGTTTTACGCGTCCATCTTGTTCGCCTGACGTCGGGCATCGATCTTTGCTAACAGTGGCTTGAACAACATGAGGACAGCTCCCACGATCAGCGCCACACCCACATAGTAGAGGACAATGTCATAGGACCCCGTGGCTTCCAGAACGGCACCTGGAGAAATCACAATGATTACCATAACTGTATAAGTTAAAGCACATGAAATCCTACAGCGGATGCGTCTCAATCAATCAATCAATCATGTGCCATGGAAAGCGTGGGCGGTCATGACTCGCCATTTCACTCGATCACCAGAGTCGTGGATCAGCTCAGTGTTCCTGTCTCGTCCATGCAATGTGGCCAAGCCATCCAGGTATTTTCCTCTCGGTCTTCCTCTTGGTCTGTTCCCTTCGATCTTGCCAGTTGTCACTAAGTTCTCCAATCCATTTCTTCTCATAAAGTCCACAACATTTTGACTGTCTACGTCTAATTTCTCTAATCAATTTACGATTTTCATTTGTCTCCTGTAGTACTTGGTCATTGGTTTTTCTGTATGTCCATGGTATTCTTTGCGTTTTCCTCAGAAACCACATTTCTGCAGCCATCAGATGTTTTTTCAGCTTGACTGCACATTGTCCAAGTTTCACAACCATACAAAAGAACAGGCTCTATGTATCCCCTCAACACTCTTTTTCTCGTTTCAATTGACATCTTTTTATTGTAATACATGCTAGTAATAACTTGTTATGGGTTGACACCACGTCACACTATCTCTCCCTCTCTATCCCCCTCGCTCTTTCTTTCTATATCTCTTTCTTTCCCCTCTCTGTGTATCCCCCCTCTCTCTTGCTATACGTCTCTACCTCTCTCTATCTTTCTCATTCTCCCTCTCCTCTCTCTATCTCTTTGTCTCTCTCCCCTCTCTCTATCTATTTATCTCTGTCTTTCTCCCTCCACCACTCTCTAGCTTTCTCCATCCACCTCTCTCTCTATCTCTCTACTTATGTCTCTTCCTCTCTGTCATCCTCTCTCCCTTTTTCTCTGTCTCGCTCTCCTTCTCTCTTCTCCTCACACCCTCTCTCTCTCTCTATCATTCTCTTTCTCCCTCTTCCGCTCTCCCTCTCTCACCCCGTCTCTCCCTCTATATATTTCTCTCTGTCTATCGAGAGATCGCACTCTTTCTATTTTCTCCCTCTCTGTCTCTCCCTTTCTCTATATATCTCTCCCTCTCTCTCTAACTCTCTATTTATCACTATATCTCTTAATCCCCTCCCCCCTTTTCCCCTCTCTTGCATTGAAAAATTCAATTGAAAAATAACTAGTATAATAAAAATTCTCCTAACAGTGGTGCAATAAAGAATTGCAATTGTCATGTCAAAAAATGTGTATTAATGAATGACGTTAAATTGCTATAGTTTCTGTAAATAAATATAAGGAACATCCTTTTGTTTCATAAACCTGGTATTCATGATTATTGCACATTTTCCATGAGTTTATGAGTTTTAATGCATATATCGTCGCTGTTGTTGTTTAAGATTAGCCCCGTGTGAGATGTATGACCGGAGAGAGATAAGAAGGTCAGAATGTTAGACGGGTCTGCGTGTACAATTCTTAACCTTGGAAAATAAAATGTGTCCGTCCGTTCTCTCTCCCCCCCCCCCCCCCTCAACCCACCGTTCAGCTATGGCGGGGGGGGGGAGTAAATGACCTCGTGTAAGGACATTATTTAGTGTCAAGATAACTCATGGAGCATCGGGTTATGGCTGGCAACAAAATATAATTTCACGGAAGGACTTTTTATAGTGTCAAGATAACTCAATAAGCAACAGGTTATAACTTGTAACAAATAAAATGTGACTTTATTTAGCGCCAAGGGAACTTACTAATCATTGGAATATGGCAAAAAATAAAATGTGAATTCATGTAATGACATCGTTAGTGTGAAAGGAACTTACTATGGCTGAAATAAAAAGGACACATAAGGACAGTAGTATCAAGGAAACTTACTGAGCATGGGGCTATGGCAGGCCGCAGAGATTGTAGCAAGCATGGCTGTGATGCTGAGGCAACGGGCCATCATCTCCATTCCCACTATCTCGATGTGTATCATTGGAAGCAGCGACTGTCTGGTCCCGATAAACAGACCCATGATCACAACCATGGCAATCATCTTCTCGAAGTTGTCGAACAGCGCGTTAAACTGTAGCAGGATGCCTGGGGGACACATAAACAGAGCATATATGGAACAGCGCGTTAAACTGCAGCAGGATGCCTGGGGGACAGATAAACAGAGCAAATATGGAACAGAGCGTTAAACTGCAGCAGGATGCCTGGGGGACAGATAAACAGAGCAAATATGGAACAGAGCGTTAAACTGCAGCAGGATGCCTGGGGGACAGACACAGAAAGCAACATGCAGGGATCAAGATAATCTGGACATCTCCTGTTAGTAACAAAGTCATATTCTGTTGAGTTGTAATTAAATATATACGAGAAATCTCGACTTCAACAGGGTGTCAGGAGAGGGTGTGGGGAGGAATCACACAAGAAGAACAACAATCCCCAGATGGCTAGTTACCTATGGGAGGGGGATTCCAGAAAAGAAACCTTAACCGTCGAAGTCTGAAGGTGTTGGCCCAAGTGGTACGGAAATAGAAAGGGGACAGGAGAAGGAGAAGAAGAAGGAGGAGGAGATAGGAGGACGAAGAAGAAGGAAGAAGAAGGAAGAAGAGGGAGGAGGAAGAAGAGGGAGGAAGAAGAAGACAGAAGAAGAAGGAAGAAGAAGTAGGGAGAAGAAGTGTTAGTTAGTTAGTTAGTTAGTTAGTAGTTAGTTAGTTAGTTAGTTAGTTAGTTAGTTAGTCCCATTCCAACTTCACGGCAAAGGGTCGTCCCTATTTTGCTCCGTTCCTGTGCCAGTGAATATCACACAAAATGCTCCTCACTGCCCTATGTGAACAATGGAATAGACATGGAGAAGAAGAAAGGAGAAGAAGGAAGACAAGAAGGAAGAATAGGAAGGAAGAAGAAAGAGAAAAGAGAAGAAAGGAGAAGAATGAGAAGAAGAAGGAATAAGAAGGAGAAGAATGTGCACGTCATATCCTGTTTGTCATAATTAAATATGTTAGAGATATCCCTAGACAGCAGGATGCCTGGGGCAGCACAAACGAGTATAATTCTTGACTAAAATTAATCTGTGGAGCCCAGAATGATGATGATGATGATGATGATGATGATGATGATGATGATGATGATGATGATGATGATGATGATGATGATGATGTATGCATACATAATGAACAACTGCCGCTACTCTGATTTATAGTTCATCCATCATGTGTCATACCGATAAGCGTGGGCGGTCATGATTCGCCATCTCACTTGATCACCAGAGTCGTGAATTAGCTTAGTGTTCTTGTCTCGATCATGCCATATAGCCAAGCTATCCTGGTATTTATTTCTCTGTCTTCCCCTTGTTCTCTTCCCCTCGCTCGATCTTGCCAGTTGTCACTAAGTTCTCCAATTTATAGTAACTGAGTCGAATGCTTCTTTATACGTGCTACTTTATAGCCCTTACACAGGTCATTGGGGTGTGAAGTGTTAGATGTTAAAATACTCTAGGCCACAGAATACTGAGCTTGGGTGGTTGGTTCCTTTCCTCGACACCTTTCCTGCTTACGGCATTCTGAAAATGATACAGTACCCGTTTAATAAATTTGTGTGACCCCAGTCCTTCATGAAACAAATGAAGGTCGTAAAATTATTAGAGACATTAGACGTAGACAGTCAACATTTTTTGGGCATGTTATGAGAAGAAAGGAATTGGATTTACTTGGTGACAACTGGCAAGATCGAAGGGAAGAGACCAAGAGGAAGACCGAGAAATAAATGCCTGGATGGCTTGACCACGTGGCATGGTCTAGAAAAAGAACACAGAGCTGATCCACGACTCTGGTGATCGAGTGAGATAGCAGAACATGACCACCAATACCTATCGGCATGGAACATGATGGATGGATGAAACCCAGGGCCGCAAATGTCGGCGTTCAGAATACTGCCACTGCTGGAGATTCAATCCGCAGCCATGTCTTGTTTAGTAAGCACGTTAACCACTGCACTACCGCGGCTTTTTATATCTTACCTCTTTCAGTCTCAATGAGAGTGTGTTGGTATTATTCCTGTAAATCTCTTCCATCGCGTAATGTGTTGCTTTCATATGTATTTTTTGGCCAAAGTATTCTAAAGAAATCTGGCTTCCCGAGAGGCCACATTCAGTGTGCATTTGTAATGAATGAATGCACCGTGACTGCACGTCGATGAATTAGACGATTGATTGGAAGATGAATGTATGAATACACCATGCTTAGACTTCGATGAAGTAGATGATTTATTACAAGATGAATGTATGAATACAACGTGATTGGACGTGGATGAACTAGTCGATTGATTGGAAGACGAATGTATGAATACACCGTTATTAGACTTCGATGAAGTAGATGATTGGTTAAAAGATGAATTTATGAATACACCGTGATTGGACGTCGATGAACTAGTCGAGCACTTGAAGTCGAAGGGTTGAATGTGCAGTTAGAAATCGAAAAGTACAAGCCCTATAGGCCGCTGTCCATTCTAAATTTTAAATTAGAAAACCAACTTCAGAAATATGTTTATAACATGTGTGATTCTAGTACCAGGGATGGAAAATGGTGCTGACGTTAGAGAGAAATTTCGGAAGAAAACAAAATCTACTATGATGGAGGGAATACAGGACGTTCTAAACAAGATGGCCTACCGGATTACGATAATGTGATTCTATTATACAGATACCTGGATTCTCGCCGGTGTTTCGGACTTCATGCACTGAGCTTAGACACTTTTTGTGGGCTGTTTATGAGATTGAATCAATTTTGGAGACACATGTATGTAGTGATAGTGTTCCTGCCTACGGTTGTCTCACGACTTCTTTAAGGATATAAGATGAACAAGAAATACTGAAAGCACTGCGAAGGCACCAACCTTGACATATCTGCGCAATTGCAACAATCTGCGACGTTTTCAGCAAATGAGTATCGGCAAAGAAGCCAGTGGCCAGACGACTGACCAAGTCCACAGATCCTATGATGGTTAGAAGGGTAGCCGCCTGGTCTGGAGTGGCTCCCTTGATGACAGCAATTGTTGGCACGTACTGCAGAAGATACTGTGAGGTGGCGCTAGGCACTGCGGAAATCAGGAACACTCGGAACGCCAGCTGCCTGTGGGAGATAGGAGACGATGGAAGTGCAGTTTATTACAGCAAGCCAGCTGGCTGTGGAAGAAAGGGAACAATAATTTATTACAACACCCTGATGCCTCTGTGATATGGAGGACAATAGAACAATCATTTATTACTGCAAGCCAGCTGAATGTGTGAGATAAAGGGCAATATAACAATATTATCTTACCGCAAGCCAGCTGCCAATCGGAGGTAGGGGACAGTAGAAACATAATTTATTACAGTAAACTAGGTGCTTCTGGGAAATAGGGGACAATAGAACAATAATTTATTACAGCAAGATAGCTGTCTCTGTGAGATAGGGGACAATAGAACAATAATTTATTACAGCAAGATAGCTGTCTCTGTGAGATAGGGGACAATAGAACAATAATTTCCCGCAGAAGTCGAATGTGTCGGCCTAACGGCGCAAGAACGCAGCTCTGCTGTAAACAGGCACAACGCAGTCACATCCGGAAAAAAAATCCGGATGAACGCAGAGGAAGAAGAAGAAGAACAATAATTTATTACAGCAAGATAGCTGCCTCTGTGAAATAGGGGACAATAGAACAATAATTTATTACAGCAAGATAACTGTCTCTGTGAGATAGGGGACAATAGAACAATAATTTATTACAGCAAGATAGCTGTCTCTGTGAGATAGGGGACAATAGAACAATAATTTATTACAGCAAGATAGCTATCTCTGTGAAATAGGGGACAATAGAACAATAATTTATTACAGCAAGATAGCTGTCTCTGTGAGATAGGGGATAATAGAACAATAATTTATTACATCAAGATAGCTGTCTCTGTGAGATAGGGGACAATAGAACAATAATTTATAACAGCAAGATAGCTGTCTCTGTGAGATAGGGGACAATAGAACAATAATTTATTACAGCAAGATAGCTGTCTCTGTAAGATAGGGGACAATAGAACAATAATTTATTACAGCAATATAGCTGTCTCTGTGAGATAGGGGACAATAGAACAATAATTTATTACAGCAAGATAGCTGTCTCTGTGAGATATGGGACAATAGAACAATAATTTATTACAGCAGGATAGCTGTCTCTGTGAAATAGGGGACAATAGAACAATAATTTATTACAGCAAGATAGCTGTCTCTGTGAAATAGGGGACAATAGAACAATAATTTATTACAGCAAGATAGCTGTCTCTGTGAGATAGAGGACAATAGAACAATAATTTATTACAGCAAGATAGCTGTCTCTGTAAGATAGGGGACAATAGAACAATAATTTATTACAGCAAGATAGCTGTCTCTGTGAGATAGGGGACAATGGAACAATAATTTATTACAGCAAGATAGCTGTCTCTGTGAGATAGGGGACAATAGAACAATAATTTATTACAGCAAGATAGCTGTCTCTGTGAAATAGGGGACAATAGAACAATAGTTTATTACAGCAAGATAGCTGCCTCTGTGAGATAGGGGACAACAGAACAATAATTTATTACAGCAAGATAGCTGTCTCTGTGAGATAGGGGACAATAGAACAATAATTTATTACAGCAAGATAGCTGTCTCTGTGAGATAGGGGACAATAGAACAATAATTTATTACAACAAGATAGCTGTCTCTGTGAGATAGGGGACAATAGAACAATAATTTATTACAGCAAGATAGCTGTCTCTGTAAGATAGGGGACAATAGAACAATAATTTATTACATCAAGATAGCTGTCTCTGTGAAATAGGGGACAATAGAACAATAATTTATTACAGCAAGATAGCTGTCTCTGTGAGATAGGGGACAATAAAACAATAATTTACTACAGCAAGATAGCTGTCTCTGTAAGATAGGGGACAATAGAACAATAATTTATTACATCAAGATAGCTGTCTCTGTGAGATAGGGGACAATAGAACAATAATTTATTACAGCAAGATAGCTGTCTCTGTGAGATAGGGGACAATAGAACAATAATTTATTACAGCAAGATAGCTGTCTCTGTGAGATAGGGGACAATAGAACAATAATTTATTACAGCAAGATAGCTGTCTCTGTGAGATATGGGACAATAGAACAATAATTTATTACATCAAGATAGCTGTCTCTGTAAGATAGGGGACAATAGAACAAAAATTTATTACATCAAGATAGCTGTCTCTGTGAGATAGGGGACAATAGAACAATAATTTATTACAGCAAGATAGCTGTCTCTGTGAGATAGGGGACAATAGAACAATAATTTATTACAGCAAGATAGCTGTCTCTGTAAGATAGGGGACAATAGAACAATAATTTATTACAGCAAGATAGCTGTCTGTGTGAAATAGGGGACAATAGAACAATAATTTATTATAGCAATATAGCTGTCTCTGTGAGATAGTTGACAATAGAACAATAATTTATTACAGCAATATAGCTGTCTCTGTAAGATAGGGGACAATAGAACAATAATTTATTACAGCAAGATAGCTGTCTCTGTGAGATAGGGGACAATAGAACAATAATTTATTACAGCAAGATAGCTGTCTCTGTGAGATAGGGGACAATAGAACAATAATTTATTACAGCAAGATAGCTGTCTCTGTAAGATAGGGGACAATAGAACAATAATTTATTACAGCAAGATAGCTGTCTCTGTGAGATATGGGACAATAGAACAATAATTTATTACAGCAAGATAGCTGTCTCTGTGAGATATGGGACAATAGAACAATAATTTATTACAGCAAGATAGTTGTCTCTGTAAGATAGGGGACAATAGAACAATAATTTATTACATCAAGATAGCTGTCTCTGTGAGATATGGGACAATAGAACAATATAAATATTGAGCACAACCCACTACTGGCAACGCCGATTGCATTCTGGTATGAACCTGAGGCCTATCCACGTCAATATGGAAGCACTATACTCGAGTTTCGCCCTCGTTTGAGCTCGTCAGTAGTGCATATCCCTGACCGGATCCGGAAACAGTCCCGGATCACGCGTGTGAAGCGGGTGTGTAACCACGCAGCACACACTGGACACACCAAATTATCACAACAGAATATGACAACGCTACCCATCGTAGGCTATGCTCAAGATTGCCCAATCGCCGCGACTGACGTCCGTCAATCGATGGGACCCGAACGATCAGGACTTCTCACTGGCAAGGAACACCAGTCCTCCTAAATCCAGTGAGCAATAATCAATTGATTATGTGGTTGTTTCGGGATTTGAAGTCCTGATTGTTCGGGTCCCATCGATTGACGGACGTCGGTCGCGGCGATTGGGCAATCTTGAGCATAGCCTACGATGGGTAGCGTTGTCATATTCTGTTGTGATAATTTGGTGTGTCCAGTGTGTGCTGCGTGGTTACACACCCGCTTCACACGCGTGATCCGGGACTGTTTCCGGATCCGGTCAGGGATATGCACTACTGACGAGCTCAAACGAGGGCGAAACTCGAGTATAGTGCTTCCATATTGACGTGGATAGGCCTTAGGTTCATACCAGAATGCGATCGGCGTTGCCAGTAGTGGGTTGTGCTCAATATTTAAATTTCAAATCCCGAAACAACCACATAATCAATTGATTATTGCTCACTGGATTTAGGAGGCCTGGTGTTCCTTGCCAGTGAGAAGTCCTGATCGTTCGGGTCCCATCGATTGACGGACGTCGGTCGCGGCGATTGGGCAATCTTGAGCATAGCCTACGATGGGTAGCGTTGTCATATTCTGTTGTGATAATTTGGTGTGTCCAGTTTGTGCTGCGTGGTTACACACCCGCTTGACACGCGAGATCCGGGACTGTTTCCGGATCCGGTCAGGGATATGCACTACTGACGAGCTCAAACGAGGGCGAAACTCGAGTATAGTGCTTCCATATTGACGTGGATAGGCCTTAGGTTCATACCAGAATGCGATCGGCGTTGCCAGTAGTGGGTTGTGCTCAATATTTAAATTTCAAATCCCGAAACAACCACATAATCAATAGAACAATAATTTATTACAGCAAGATAGCTGTCTCTGTAAGATAGGGGACAATAGAACAATAATTTATTACAGCAAGATAGCTGTCTCTGTAAGATAGGGGACAATAGAACAATAATTTATTACAGCAAGATAGCTGTCTCTGTGAGATATGGGACAATAGAACAATAATTTATTAGAGCAAGATAGCTGTCTCTGTGAGATATGGGACAATAGAACAATAATTTATTACAGCAAGATAGCTGTCTCTGTGAGATAGGGGACAATAGAACAATAATTTGTTGTGGTAAGCCACCTAGCTGTGGGAGACAGGCGAAAATAGAACAATATTTTGTAGAAATCGTAAACGGTTGGTAAACAATTAACTTATTATTTGGTTGTTTCGGGATTTGAAATTTAAATATTGAGCACAACCCACTACTGGCAACGCTGATCGTATTCTGGTATAAACCTAAGGCCTATCCACGTCAATATGGAATCCACGTCCATATTGACGTGGATAGGCCTTAGGTTCATACCAGAATACGATCAGTGTTGCCAGTAGTGGCTTGTGCTCAATATTTGAACAATTAATAATTTTAGCAACGCCAGCTTAATTAAGGAAGCCGTGGGAGCGTGCTGGCTGGACCCTGGCCTGTCTGTCCACTGGGTTTGGGTTCCATGCTCATCGGGGAGAAGACATTTTAACCACTGACCTGGGTGTCCAGGTCGACCGGTCACGGGAAGTCAAGGCGGTCAGTGTCATACTGGCCTCATCAGCCATCGAGTGACTTTTGGTCTATAAACATAAACGTGTAGCACCATATACCCAATGCACATGAAAGCGTGTCAAAGGGTCCTTTACCTACTTTACAACTGAATTAAAACATATGATGACAGAGAGCAATGGAGAGTCATGATCGCCCATGTCTACCCCCAGACCAGATGGCTGAAGAAGATTAAGGAAATACGTACCTGAACAGTTGCGGATCAAATATTTTCCGGACCACACTGATGCAGCAACATGATCGCCAACCTTGGTCTTTCCCAGGTCCGGTCGTTGCAAGGCCTTCCAGTAACCCTACACCGGTTACAGCAGGTTCCAGTCCACTGGTCACACTCATGATGCTGCCATGATGAACTGCCTGGGCTGGGCGTTTCTGGTTGATGCTCCAATTACTGCCGTGTTTACTCGTCTGACCAACTGAATCCTTCCTGGAGCTCCGAATTAATTCCTTCTTTGAGGTTTGTCTGGCCACGAAAGGCTGATTTGATTTAGTACCTCTTGCGTAGTTGTCTTGCGTGGCAAGTTCGTTATTTGGTAATGTTCTTTCGGCTTCATAAACTTGAGCTTCTTCAATATCGTCTAAAGTGACGTCACTGATATGGCTTTCGACTCTGTCATACAAGCGTCCACTGCTATTCTTGCTGGTGGTATCCCCCTGCAGTGGTTGAACCGCGTTCTGTGTGTCCTGGTCTGAGGATGGCGGTATCAGGCTCTGCTCTGCTTCGGTAGTCACATTATGAATAGACTTCATTGCTTGTTTTTCATTTTCTGGTTCATCTGTCATTGAAGTTATGTCGTTGTTAAGTTCAGTTAGGCCCCTGGCGTCCCGAGGAATAGCTCTTGAATAAAGTGATAAAGAGATGACATTATTAAACGTATGAGATTTGTCTCTGGGCACATTATATGAAATATGCAATTTGTTTCTGATCACAATATTTAAAACATGCAATTTGTCTCTGATAAAATTATATGAAACATGTAGTTTGTCTCTGATCACACTATATATAACATGCATTTTGTCTCTGATCACATTATTTGATATATGAACGATTTGTTGATGATCGATCACATTACAGTAAATATATAGATGTTGTCACTGATCACAGGATATAGTAAGGTATACAGTAACGTCTGAACAAAGACTACGAAGAAACACTGTATTGTTGTCACGGCACACGTTCTGTAGTACATCATTGGGGGGGAGAAATCCCATCCCCGATATCAGATATGCAGATGGTATGGTCCTCCTATTAAGGCTCGATCCTCTTTCTGGCTGGTTGTGATGACAGCGATGATTTGCAATGCTCTTCACACAAAATCACCCATTTTGTAGCTGTCAGCCCATGTTTTTGATCGAACTTTAAACAACGAAGACAAGGACCATCTAATTATTTCGCCTTTTCATATGCCACCAGTCAAAGTAAAATAGTTAATTAGTTATTTCAAAAATCACTGATCTTCACTTATTTACAATCATAACTGTTACAAACAATTCAAAGGATTTGATCTAGTGTCTAAGGATATCAAATTTCCTTTAAAATTCCTTGGCCTACGGTTGATAGATAATCATATTAAAGAAAATCAACGACAGTAAACTGTTAACTGATTCAGTGCCAACCATAAAAGTAGGTGTGGGTCGAACACGGTGCACAAATTAAGTGGGCAAGAAATAGAATGTGAATTTCGTTCACTGACCATTGCAATTGCGGAAGATACCACACAATAAAATAATGACCGTAGTATGGCGATATATCGTCCTTATGTCTCACACTGGCGATATATTATCCTTTGGCACTGATCCGATTAATATTCAGGTATATGTCTGGATACTTTGAAACCATTTGTTAGATACCCAACTCTAATCATATATTTCCTACCATACGCTAGCACGCGCTAACACGTTGGATCTTCTACTAGCAAACATTCATCTCCTCTCATTTATCTTCCCACCGTTAAAACCAAGGGTTCTCTAACATCACTATCTACTGACCAGACACCTCGAGTTCGCGAGCAGCTGTCAGCAACCACGGCCCTAGCTCGGAATCCAGAAAGTTGTTCCTCATGCCAGATACGTCTACTTTCGCATCTGGCTTCGGTTATTGGGATATTCACAATGTTTGTGATATTCGCATTAATTATGACCACAGATATTAACATGGGACTATCAGATAAAAGCCTGTGTAGATTGTTCTATGCAGAAGTTGATCAATTATCTTACGATGCTTATGCATTTACCTATATGGACGCTATATGTTATGTGTTAATGTGCGTCTAGTGAGCAGCTTAGACGATGACAGAAGCAAGACAAATAATTGATAATTATTGATTCTCGTTATACTTGTTCCGTCAGTGAGCTGTCGGAGGCATGAAAGACCATGGCAGCCATGATTGACAGCCACTAGCGCTTACAGTTGACGTGTTTGTTTTTCATATTAATAAATACATTCAAATCTGCTTTAACTGTGCTCGTTCATTCATGATCAGTTGTTAGCTGGGATCGTCATCGTGGCATTTCTGACAGGCCCAAAGATCAAAACAATCTTTTCTCGTAGTGAATTCGAATAACGAAGACACAAACAATAGATTGGACGATTTATTGCCTGGCATATTTCGCTGCATCTCGTCGGGTGCTGACTGCAGAAATCACACAACATAAAGTGAAAGAACTAGATTAATCCTTCAAGCTAAAATATACACATGTTCGCACAGTAATTTAAATTGTCTACCATATAATTTTAAACACGATAGTCAGTCTTTATTTCAGCTCGAATGATTTATCCAGTTGTTTTACTTCATGTTTTGTGATTTCTGCGGTATATCAGCATCGACGAGATGCAGCGCAAAATATGCCAGACAATAAATCGTGCAATCTTTTGTTTGTGTCTTCCTTATTCAAAAACCCGTAGATGCTCCCATCTCCCCCTTAACATCCTCGCCTGGGTATAGCGGTTGATCGCACCCGTATTTTGTTGATTAATTAAATGTCTTGTGTCTTTGTGGTCAGGCCTCAGTCAGATATGACTGAGCTACCGTATGACTGTAGACGGTAATACCTGCTTTCTGTTAAGTCAGGTGTCACTCAGATATGACCGAGCTACCGAATGACAGTAGACAGTACTACCTTCTTTCTTATAGCGCCGAATGATGGCCGGCGCTCACCAAACACGACACCCCACATTGTGCTAACGGCTTCCGGCAGAGGAGCGCAATTTTGACACACGTTATACTTGTGCGAGGAAATGTAACCTAAAGACTAAATGTCATGGCAGGGCAGACGAGGTCCTAAATCTTGATCGGTATCTGGTCTATGATCAAAGCTCCAGTTGACGGACATCTATAACATTTCTTTGCTGATCCGGCAGATTCTGCAGCTTGTCTTGTTGCAGACGTATTGGTGATACCCTTCCTCTGAAGTCAGCCAGGAGGCCGAGAGACTGTATAGGCTGCATGTGGATCAGAAGTTACCGGATTATATTTCCTGTATAAGCTAGACAATGTTATTCCTACTAGTACGATTTATTGTTTTGCTTGCTGTACGGCAGTGGATCATGGGATGTGAATGAACAAATTAGAAAGAACTTGGAAGCAACAGAGATGTGGTTCCTGAGACGAATGTTGCTAATTCCATGGACTGCCAGAGTAACTAGCTACGATTGTCTGAAAGAGGCTAATAAAACTAGACATTATATCCAACAATAAGAAAGAGACAAACAACTTTCTTTGGTCATGCAATGAGAAGAGAGGTATTGGAGAACATCATGACAACTGGAAAGATCGAAGGAAAGAGACGCGTAGGTCGACACAGAGAAATGATGCTGGATGGATTGAGACAGTGGCATGGAGGAATATTAACATCTCAGTTGATCCAGAACACCAAAAACCGAGATATGTGGAGTGACACAAATGCCTACGCTAGCTGGCATGCTACTTGATAAGGATGATTGATTGATTGATTGATTGATCTAGGAACCGACATCACAGCATTCGGGACATTCCCATAAGCGCTCCGTCCCCATCCTCAGCAACCAGCGAAGAGTTCCAACACTAATAGTTCCAGTAGCAATCTGATTACATGTCCGTCTCGCCTTTCCTCTGAGCCTCGAGCGTCGGCCAGATAAGGATGAGTGCGATTCTAACTGGGAAAACCCAGGATCATGGTCTTGACTGTTTAGCCCAGGCGCTGTGCTATCGGAGGTTATCATGCCTTGTGTGAAGAACAATAACTATCGTCGGTCAAGATGGCAAGGTTGTGTGCCTTTGACAAAATGCTCATGTGGCTGGGCTGCGCCTCACTCCCATAATTCTGGCTCTGGACAAGGAAGCAGAATCTGAAGTGTCCCTAAAGTTATGTGTTCGTCCTGTGTTCCTCCTGGTGGCGATGATGATATCTGGCTCGTCCATTGATCTTCTCTGTTCGATCACTACGGTGGTTGCGATACCGTCCGCTAGGTCATAGCTTTCAATTATGATTATCCTGCCACTTTCCTCCTGCCTCTCTCTCTCTCTCTCTCTCTCTCTCTCTCTCTCTCTCTCTCTCTCTCTCTCTCTCTCTCTCTTCTCTCTCTCTCTCTCTCTCTCTTCCCTAGTATAGGTAGTTCGTTCTACAGTATAATTATAGTAACTATTGACATATGCTTTTGTATATTTTTTGTCTCACATGTTTCGTTTGTTCACAAATTTTCCATTTGCTGCTTGTTACTAAATACAATGCCCTTGACTCGTCATGCTCGTGAGAGCTTTTTGTTCAGGTCAGTGTTTTCAGAGTTGCCATTTAATTGTCAAAATCAAAGGTTAATTATTTACATGGTTTTCCATATTAGACTGACGATATAAGAATAGAGGCAATGTTTAACATTTATAACCTTGTTGCAATAACAGCGATTCCGTAACAGACACCTGGAAATATCAGCTCCCTGTCTTTGAAAGAGGTAAACAATTAATAACGATTAAATAAAACACAATGATCCATAACTCTCCTACTGAAAAACAAAAGCAACACACGCATGCTTTAATAAATGTGAAGATATACTTTCAGTTGTTACCTATAACATCACACGCTACTCCCAGACACAACACACTATTTCTAGTACTAGTCGGTGACTGTGTGTGGAGGTAGATGTGTGGCGGGAATTGTGTGTTCAGTTAGATGTGTGGAGTGAACTGTATGGAGGTAACTGTGTGTGGAGGTAACTGTGTGGGGGAAACTGTATGTGACGGGAATTGTGTGTGGAGGGAAATGTGTGTGGTGTTTTGAGGGAATTGTCTGTGGAGGGAACTGTGTGTTTAGTGGGGGGATGGTAACTGTGTGCGGAGGGAACTGTGTGTGGGTGACTGTGTGTGAAAGGAACTGTGTGTGGAGGGAAATGTGTTTGATGTGTGGATGGAACTGTGTGGAGTTAACTTTGTGAGGAGCGTACTGTGTGTGGAGTGCACCGAGTGGAGGCAGCAGATTAACACCCATACCTGTATGACGAGACAGGTCTCATCAGTAGACCAGCAGCAACCATGTGCAATTCAAAAGCGGCGAGTATCAGAAAGGTGCCCCTCATCCCAAACTCGGCAGTGATGGCACGGATGAAGGGTGGGGATACAATACTGGCCACACACCCCCCACCGTTGCTGATGGTTGTTGCTAGTGACCGTCGTTTGTTGAAGTAGTAACTCAGCAGGCTCACCGAGGGCACGAAGATTAGCCCAACGAAGGATCCTGAAAGTGTATGTCATGTTAATATATACATTTTTGTACACATAGACATCAACTTCTTCTCGGAGGACATCATTCTTTTAACGTGTTGTGACTGAAGGATATTGAAAGTGTATGTCATGTTACTATATGCATGTCGAGAGGATCGACTTTATTGCACCGGATTTCATCCCATTTGTCTCGGCCTCATTCCACAAGTCAACCTGCCTTTGCATCGCAAAATGCACAAATTCCGTAGGTTAAGCCACGACCCCAAGAGTCCCCGAGAAAATGTCACTCGTGAACTGAAAGACGTAGTCCGGAATCGAACTCACAACCTTCAGAGCGCGAGACATAAGGCTTGACCACTATATACAAATGCCGTGACCTGAATTAGGTCATGGGCTAGTGAGTACAGGTAGTTTAGAGTCGTGCACAGTTCAGTGACGGTGGTCAGCAAGTAAAGACCAGAACGTGAAAGGCGGGCACTGTGCACACAACGTGAAACACGTTGGAACTCGCTTCCTAACAGGAAGTGGGGGACAGACGAGTTAGTCTGCGTTGATCCATCGTACAGCATGGACATGGTGAAAAGTATACAGCGTTATGGCTCTACTTTGAGCCACGCTTTTAAATTGTGATGTAGTGTACTGTGAATTGATCGTCGAATAAGTGGTGGTGTATTTCATAATGTTGATAGTCGTCTGTATAGAACATTATACGTAGAAACTCATAAACAGTGTCATAGTTAACTGTTGTTTGAGTTGGCTCCTGTTAGAGTTAATTAGTGTTAGAGTTGGTGTAATGTGTGAAGTATGTTAAAGTAACCATCAGCAAGTTATATACTGAGAGATGACCATGGTACCGACTGCACAAGAAATGACCTACAGTCATTACACTAGGAAGGCGGGCGCATTTAACAAACTAGTATCAAGAGGGCAGTCGGACTATAGCAACATGTATATACACATATACATCAACATTTTCTCGGTGTACCTCATTCTTAGTAACGTGTTGTGGCTGACGGATCCTGAAAATGTATATTGTATGTGCGATACAGTGGATGTATAAATAAACATCAACTTTCCTTGCTTGATACAGTTCTTTGTATAGTGTTATGAATAGTTCCTAAGAGCTATATTTAGCCGACCTTGATGTACGATGACAATCATGTACAATTAGCAGAGAATTGGAGAGTTATTTGGAAGCTGCCGAGATGTGATTTTATAGAATATCATGAGAACACCATGGACGGATTGAAAGAGCAATAAAGATATATTGAAAGAAGTTCACTCACAAAGAGAACTAGTTTCTGGTATCAGAAGTGGACACTTCATATTCTTTGTGCTGTTTGTCCATCAAGAATGATGATGAGCATTTATTTCATCCAGTGGAGTTGAATGGATGGAGCCGTGAGTTCTAAGATGGCTGATGAGGCCTATTTTGGCTCGAAATGTTATTTGACAATATGGACAAAGAATGCTTGACGATCCAGGAGGACGATCTCATACAGTGGTTTTTCTGTCCAGCCTTTTCTTCACAGTTCTTGCAGTCCCGTGACTGCACCCTTGCGTAATGATGTACGCCACGAATTTCGGTCTTTGGCAGCAGTCTCCCAGGTGTCATAATGACTTCCAAAAGCTTTTAATGAGATCTTCAGAGTGTCTTTAAAGCGTTTCCTCTGGCCCCCTTGGGAGCGTTTACCACAACGCAGCTCGCCGTAAAAAATTCGTTTAGGGAGCCTATGATCTGGAATACGAGTTAAGTGACCAGCCCAGCTAATCTGATTCTTCATTAGTAGAGTGTGGATACTGGGCATGGACGCTCTTTCTAGGACTTCAGTGTCTGGGATCTTGTTTTGCCATTTGATCTTCAATTGCTTCCTCAGACAGACTGTGTGGAAGTGGTTTAATTTCCTAGCGTGTTGCTGGTAAACAGTGCAGGTTTCACAAGCATATAGCGGTGTGAAAAATACGACTGCTCTATAGACGTTCAGCTTTGTTTGCAGGCTTATTCCATTTCTGTCCCATACATTCTTGTTCAGTCTGCCAAAGGCCGCGCTGGCCTTGGAGATTCTTGCATTCACTTCATCATCAATTGTGGCAGCTTGTGACATAGTGCTGCCAAGATAGGTGAATTTGTCCACAACACTTAGTCTATGATCATTCACTTTGATATTCGGCACAGTGTGATTAATCCCTGGATCTGACTGGTACAGAACTACAGTCTTCTCCAAGTAGATATTGAGCCCGAAGTTGGCACAGGGATATGAGAAAGCTGAAACATTGTGTTACATGTCTGCCTCTAAGTTGGCGTACAGAGCGCAATCATCAGCAAACTGGAGCTCTCTGACGGTGCCGCTGTTAATTTTGGTTTTAGCTTTCAGCCTTCTGAGATTGAATAACTTTCCACCCATACGGTAGTTGATGTCTATTCCAATGTCGTCGTTCTCGAAGGCATTCGTCAACATAGCTGAAAACATGAGGCTGAACAGTGTTGGTGCCAGGACACAGCCTTGCTTCACTCCATTGGTGACAGGAAAGGGTTCAGACAGTTCACCATTTTCCTGTACTCTTGCCTGCATGCCATCATGAAATAGCCGCACTATTTGGACAAACTTTCGTGGACAGCCATATTTCGCCATAATCTTCCACAGTTCTTCTCTGCTGACTGTATCAAAAGCCTTGGTAAGATCAATGAAAGTGGAGACCATTTCGGAGTTTTGTTCCTGACATTTCTCTTGCAGCTGTCTTGCAGTGAAAATCATGTCAACAGTTCCACGTTCTTTTCTGAAGCCACATTGACTCTCAGGAAGAAGACCTTGGTCGAGATGGGCCGTGATGCGATTGAGAAGAATTCTGGCGAGCATCTTCCCTGCAATTGAGAGCAATGGGATGCCTCGGTGGTGTTCACGGGATTGGCGATTTCCTTTACGATTGTAAAGGTGGAATATTGGCGCGTCCTTGAAATCTTGTGGCAAAATCTCGTTCACCCATATGTTTGTAAAGACTTGGTGAAGATGCTCTATTAGAACCTGTTCGCCGGATTTGTATATTCTTTGTATATGTCATGATAATGGGAAAGCTGGTGTACAATGGGAAGGTTGGAGTGGAAGAGAGGCAGGGGGAACCAGGAGAGTATATGCTGGACAGTTTGACATCATGGCATGCAGGAGCACTGGCATCATAACTGACTGGCTGCACATGATCACCAACGCGACAGAGCAGGGACTATAGGAAGATTGGCAGTACACGAGACAGGAGGCTGAGGACAGACATGGTCATGAACGCCATATGGCACGGACTATAGGAAGATTGGCAGTACACGAGACAGGAGGCTGAGGACAGACATGATCATGAATGCCACATGGCATGGACTATAGGAAGATTGGCAGTACACGAGGCAGAAGGTTATGGAAAGAGATGATCACCAACGCCACATGCCATCTGTCATAGTTCGAATTACAGGCAGAAATAGATAAAATGATGAGCAAGCGCATCTGAAGATAAAAGCAGAAGTTTGGCACAATAAAGCACTGGCGCAAAACAAATAAGACGTCACAAGTGCGTGTATTGACAACCAAACGGTTGATTAAAGGCATTCGCGTACCAGCCAGCAAACAACTCAGACGTAGGAGATTATATTCGCTAGCTCACACTTAGTCTACAATGTCCAGCTTTATATGATTAGTCTACACACAGATAGAGAGGATGAACACGACAATGCAGGCTTAGACAGGTGGTTCTAACTCATCGAATCGGTGGCTGGAAGTATCTTGTGTTCAGCGTCATGTGTGCTCAGGAAGGCGCAACTGGGTCCAGCCAACGGACATTGGCTGACATGGACGGATCAGAGTCAATTATGACCAGAGTCTGGAGTAGCCTCTTCTAACACCACAGACACAGGTAACGATAGATCAAACTAGTCACCCAACATCCACACTAAGTAGGAGTCGATTTGCCGGAGCAGTACGACTGTGTCAAAGGTATGAAAGCACCTGAAGGTCTTATCATTATCATGTACACTGAATGTTCGTTATCTGTTACCGGCCAGCTGTACAATATATATAGCTGATCACTTCACAAGTGTATTAGCGTTGTTCATGGGAATGACAGTTGTCTCGTCCTGTGCGAGTAAGTGCAACTAGATTGGCAGGCTATTTAACTTTCAGGGAACCTCAGAACGAGCCAAATCACAGCGAGTTCTCTCAATGATAAATGACTTAGAGACAGAGAGAGCACGTTTCGTGACACCATGGTCTATAAGAAAATTGGCAGTACACGAGACAGGAGGCTGAGGACAGACATGATCAACAACGCTATATGGTATGTAATGTAAGAAGAAGAAAGTATACCACGCCAGTACTGCTTAAAAATTTAACCAGGGCGGGGGCAGTCTCATAAAGTTAGGTGTGTGTCCTTTACATGACGCTATAATAAACCCCATCATTTTGTGGCCGTTATAATTTACTAAACAATTTGTACGTTCCCGTGTTTGCCATTGCTGTGTAAACGACCGACGCTCATACCATAGATGCAAGCAGCCTGCTTCCAAATCGTATGCGGCTGATTTCGAACCCTCGACTCTTTATATCAAACGTGTTCACTGCCCCTGAACCATAGCGCCAACAGTGAAAACATGCCTCATAACATGACATTGAAGATTTGGTTTTTGAAATCTTCTGTTGGGCATTTATGTGTTGTATGGTTCAGTCGCCTTGCTACTGAGTGAGTGCGTGGGCGACACTGTGAGTTGTGAAATTCGCGTGGAACGCTTTTACATCTGTCCTGTACAGTTAACTTCATGTTCGGAACAATGGCTACCGCCGGTTGCTGAATTGACTGATTTGCCTTTTCGGTTCACGAGTGCATTTTTCAGGAGACTCCTGGGAGTCTCCGCTGAAGCTGCGGAGTTCGTGCTTTGTGCGACGCTTTCGGCGGGTCGCCCTGCGGTAAAAGACCGAGCCATGTGAGAAAACCCGGGTGAATGAGGTCTTTCTAGTGACTGCCGAGTCTATTGACGGTGAACTGTAGTTTCCGTGGATGAATTTTGTGTTGGCATTCTGGCGGAGGCACAGTGTACCATTGTGCGGACTGCTGGATTGCAGAGACTCCTGTCTATTCCACTTTTCACATTGGACAGTGGGGAGCATTTTATGTGCTATTCACTGGCACAGGAATGGAGCATAATGGGGACGACCCGTTGCCATGAAGTTGGAACCTCGACTAACTTACTAACTATTCATGTGTTGTGTCTATTGAAATATTTACGTCATGTTTTAGTCAGATATGACTGAGCCACCGTATGACAGTAGACGGTACTACCTGCTTTCTGTTAGCACGAATGTTGGGCGGTGCTCACCAAGCCCGACACCCAACATTCGGGCGGAGGAGTGCAACTGTGAGGGCACAAGCCTTACCCTAATGCGAGGAAATGCAACCTAAAGGCTAAATGTCATGGCAGGGCAGACCAGGCCCTAAGCATTGGTCGGCAACTGGTCTAGGATGGACGCTCCGACAGGCGGACATTTCGAGTATTGCTTTGCTGATCCGGCAGCGTCTGCAGCTTGTCTTGTTCCAGACGTATTGGTGTTACCTTTCCTCTGGAGTACACTAGACAGGCCGAGACAGGGATCATGCTGCATGGGCAACACATGGTCTCTAAATTCAGCCCAGGCTTTGTGCTATGGAGAAGTATAACTCCATTTTACACACTATCATCTGTCAAGACGGCAAGTTGCCAGTTAGTCTATTGAAATATAAGTCTACGTTGCACAATGACGAAGATATCTAGTTGTCAGTGTTAATCGTTAACTGTGTGTAAGAAGCTATATAAACAAATTAACATGTATTGACTAGCACTTATAGAAGTAGAAGACATAAGCAGAGATTAGAGGACACAATAGACACCTTACAAATCCTGTAATCTCTACTTCTTTCTTGTACTTATGTCAGCGCCAATCTATACCTGTGAATTCATGTATGTGCTGTGCCAGTGGCCTTATCGGGTCCCCAACAATCTATAATTATGTGTAACTAGATATATGATACACATGGTAATGATAACGTTAATAATAATAATAACAATAAGAATAATAGCAATAATAATAATAATAATAATAATAATAATAATAATAATAATTCAAGCAATGTTTTCCGTTTGTGAATTTGAATAATGAAGACAGAAACAATATGCTGCACATATATCTGTAGTATGCCTCTGGCAAGCTACAGCAAACAATGCCAGGTAATAAATTGTTCACTATATCATCTGTATTCACACAGAAACCACAAACAATACATTGCACTATTTATTACCAGGTATATTTCGCTACATCTCGTCAGATGCATACTGCTGAGTTACATATCAGATTAAATGAATAAATGAATAATACGGGTATCCCTATGGTAATTTTAAAACTATGCACAAAATTGGGGGGAAAGTCCATCCATCCATCATGTGCCATGCCGATAAGCGTGGGCGGTCATGTTCTGACATCTCACTCGATCACCAGAGTCGTGAATCAGCTCCGTGTGCCTGTCTCGCCTATGCCACGAGGCCAAGTCATCCAGGTATTTACTTCTCGGTCTTCCCCTTGGTCTCTTCCCTTCGATCTTGCCAGTTGTCACCAAGTTCTCCATGTCATTTCTTCTCATAACATGCCCAAAAAATGTTGAATGTCTACGTCTAATGACTCTAATCAGTTTAGGATCTTCATTTGTTTCTTGAAGAACTTGTTCATTGGTTTTTCTGTCTTTTAGGAAATGGGGAGCTATTTATTCTACCATTGCACTACTGGTAAGGGATAGACTACGGACAACATATATAACACAGGTGTTCAACAGATCTGAGTCTACAAGTTGTGGACTGCACCTGGCCCTACAGCCAGCAGGGTTAGGATAGGCTAGCATCTCCCAGGAGGGGTGAAAATTAAAATTTAGTAGCCTGCCGATGACCGGCACACTACACAAGTCAAGCCCACCTTTCCGTGGTGTAGACTGGGAAACCATGACCGCGAGATCATGGGCCAACGGGGTTCTGACTCGGCAGGGAAGACGGACTTCCTTTGGTCAGATTTTTCTGTCCTATAACAGCGACTGGCCTAGCAAGCCGGCAGGGAATTGTCATATTGATTGTTGAAAAATTAAAACACACCGGACTGACCCAAATGGATATAATAGACCCGCCAACGTTATAGGACAACGAGATAGATGAGCGATTCAAAGAAAAGGCACACACTGAGCATCTGCGGTTTTAACAGTATAGAAGAAGAATTCATAGAAACAATGGACAAGACGAAAATTGGACTAATGGGAATAGCGGACACCAGAATAATAGGAAAAGGATGCAAAGAGATCCATCACAGTTATACGCTTGTCTACTCTGGAGTGGAACAACAAGAAATGGCAAGACACATAGTCATTGAACCGCGGTTAGCAAGTAGAATATTAGAAAAAAAAACAATATATATCAGAAATAATAATAACAGTGAGAATAAAAGAACAGCCAATTACTACATAGGTACAAATACAACATCCATGACTTACTAAATAGAATAGAGGAGCAGGCCAAAATCATAGTAATGGGGGACTTCAATGCAAGACAATGACGTAACAGAATGGACATAGAAAAACATCTTGGAGCATTTGGAGGACAAAATAACGAAAGAAATGATAATGAAAGTAGACTGGTAGAGCTATGCAGCCATCACGACCTCTGTATAACAAGCACAATCTATAAACACAAAGATTCACAAATATACACCTAGTATGAATGGAACGATCTAGCTACCAAAAGCCAAATTGATTTTATATTAACAAGAAATAACTGAAAGAAAAATATATTAGATGCAAGGGCATTGCTCAACTTAAGTATAAACACAGACCAAAATGCAGGTATTACCCCAATAAGAACCAACAGAAGAAGAAAGCAAAGATCAGGCAAATGCATGCCATGTGAATTTGTAAACTTTAAAAAAAAAAAAAAAAAAACAAAGACGAGGCAGTGAGGAACAATTATGAGAAAGAACTAAATAAAATCTTTGTAAAACTACCCACAGAAAAAAAAACAGTGGAAGTGGAAGAAAAATCGGAGATGTTCAATGCAAGCATTGTACGAGTAAATACTGTCAAAGTAATATGTGGACCACGAAAAAACGCAAAACACGGATTAAGAAAATAACAAGTTGATGGAAGGTTAAGGTAAAGAAAGATGTAAAACACAAAAGTATAATACAATATAAAAAGTGGGTGAAGAGCAAACAGAAACGTGATTATATAGAAAATAGAATAGCAAGAAGACACGCGAATGGAATAATAATGAGAGAAAAACAAAAGATCTGTCAGTATCGACATGAATATAAATTACGAATCCGAATTTAAAACATGATATATGACTGAGAGGGTCGACGGATGGGAGAATACACAAGGATGTAGCGGACCAACAAAAACAAAGTCATAAAATATATAAAATATGAATAACACAAAGGAATGCATCCCTCTACGGTGCCAATTCTAAGAGAATGGGTTCATGGAATGGAAATACTCAACGATAAATGGGTACATAATAGAAAACAAAACGAAAAATGGAACGAAATATAGAATCGACAAATAGATTCACAAGTGTCGATATGTACAGTGAAATAAATATTCCAAAAGTTAGTTGCATGTCCTTCAGGTGACGTTGTAACGACAGGATTCATTGGCTGTTTGTGATTTACTAGGACATTTGACGTTCAATAGTTTACCGTTGCTTTCTGAAGAACATTCACACACAAGGAATTCCACCGACATGGCATTAAAGATAGCAGTACAATATACTTATAAATGGAACATCAAGTACATACTTGATGATGATGATGATGATGATGATGATGATGATGATGATGATGATGATGATGATGATGATGATGATGATGATGATGATGATGATGATGATGATGATGATGATGATGATGATGATGAATATGTCTAACAGGCATGGTCCTTTTTCTCAACGTACCTTTCGCGATTGCAAACAGTATGAGTACAATAATGTTTGGGGCCAAATAATATCCCAGAGAGGAAGCAGCAAACAGAGCACCAGCTACAACGATGACACGTCGTTCTCCAAAGGCGGGAACTAGAACGCCTGTGGACACCACGGCTGTGGGTGGATCAGTAGACACACAAACGTAAATAGTGGCTCCACGTTGTACTGTTTGCAAACTGTACTACAGTCTCAAACTGTACTATTTAGAAACTCTAAGATATGTTTAAACTGTATGCTATTTACACACTCTAAGATAGACTTCAACTATACTATTTACAAGCTAAAATATCGTCTTAAACTATACTATCTACAAACTACACGATAAGTTTAAGCTATACTGTTTACAAACTTCAGATAGGGAGTCTCCGTGGCGAAGTGGTCAAGCCGTTTGACTCGGGCTCCGAAGGTTGAGGGTTCGATTCCGGGCCGCGCCCTTCGGTTCAGGAGTGAAAATTTTCAGAAGACTCCTGTGGGTCGTCGCTAGAGCTACGGAGTTCGTGCTTTGTGCGACGCTTTCCGCACTGCGGAAATATGGGATAAAATCCGGTGCAATGAAGTCGACCCTGTCGACTTTTAAGCGGCTTTTAAGACAAACTTCCGATAATCTTAAGCTATACTATTATACAAAAAGGTAAGATATTCTTAAACTATACTATTTATAAATTGTATGATAGCCTGAAACTATATTATTTATAAAATGAACGATAGTTTCAAACTATACTATTTACGAACTGTATGATAATTTTAACTATACCATTTACAAATTGTGAAACTTATTCCTATACTATAATGTTTATAAATGTAAAGTAGCCTGAAACTATACTTTTTACAAACTGTAAGAACGGCTCAAGCTATACTGTTTACAAACTATGATAATCTTAACCTATACTATTTAGAAATGAGGATAATTTTAACTATAGATTTACAAATTGTTAGATTGTTTTAACGATAATATTTACACATTGGCATATATTACTAAACAATACTATTTACAAACTGTAAAATGGGCTACATCCATCTGTCTGTCTGTCTGTCTGTCTGTCTGTCTGTCTGTCTGTCTGTCTGTCTGTCTGTCTGTCTGTCTGTCTGTCTGTCTGTCTGTCTGTCTGTCTGTCTGTCTGTCTGTCTGTCTGTCTGTCTGTCTGTCTGTCTGTCTGTCTGTCTGTCTGTCTGTCTGTCTGTCTGTCTGTCTGTCTGTCTGTCTGTCTGTCTGTCTGTCTGTCTGTCTGTCTGTCTGTCTGTCTGTCTGTCTGTCTGTCTGTCTGTCTGTCTGTCTGTCTGTCTGTCTGTCTGTCTGTCTGTCTGTCTGTCTGTCTGTCTGTCTGTCTGTCTGTCTGTCTGTCTGTCTGTCTGTCTGTCTGTCTGTCTGTCTGTCTGTCTGTCTGTCTGTCTGTCTGTCTGTCTGTCTGTCTGTCTGTCTGTCTGTCTGTCTGTCTGTCTGTCTGTCTGTCTGTCTGTCTGTCTGTCTGTCTGTCTGTCTGTCTGTCTGTCTGTCTGTCTGTCTGTCTGTCTGTCTGTCTGTCTGTCTGTCTGTCTGTCTGTCTGTCTGTCTGTCTGTCTGTCTGTCTGTCTGTCTGTCTGTCTGTCTGTCTGTCTGTCTGTCTGTCTGTCTGTCTGTCTGTCTGTCTGTCTGTCTGTCTGTCTGTCTGTCTGTCTGTCTGTCTGTCTGTCTGTCTGTCTGTCTGTCTGTCTGTCTGTCTGTCTGTCTGTCTGTCTGTCTGTCTGTCTGTCTGTCTGTCTGTCTGTCTGTCTGTCTGTCTGTCTGTCTGTCTGTCTGTCTGTCTGTCTGTCTGTCTGTCTGTCTGTCTGTCTGTCTGTCTGTCTGTCTGTCTGTCTGTCTGTCTGTCTGTCTGTCTGTCTGTCTGTCTGTCTGTCTGTCTGTCTGTCTGTCTGTCTGTCTGTCTGTCTGTCTGTCTGTCTGTCTGTCTGTCTGTCTGTCTGTCTGTCTGTCTGTCTGTCTGTCTGTCTGTCTGTCTGTCTGTCTGTCTGTCTGTCTGTCTGTCTGTCTGTCTGTCTGTCTGTCTGTCTGTCTGTCTGTCTGTCTGTCTGTCTGTCTGTCTGTCTGTCTGTCTGTCTGTCTGTCTGTCTGTCTGTCTGTCTGTCTGTCTGTCTGTCTGTCTGTCTGTCTGTCTGTCTGTCTGTCTGTCTGTCTGTCTGTCTGTCTGTCTGTCTGTCTGTCTGTCTGTCTGTCTGTCTGTCTGTCTGTCTGTCTGTCTGTCTGTCTGTCTGTCTGTCTGTCTGTCTGTCTGTCTGTCTGTCTGTCTGTCTGTCTGTCTGTCTGTCTGTCTGTCTGTCTGTCTGTCTGTCTGTCTGTCTGTCTGTCTGTCTGTCTGTCTGTCTGTCTGTCTGTCTGTCTGTCTGTCTGTCTGTCTGTCTGTCTGTCTGTCTGTCTGACTATCTGTCTGCCCGCCCGGTTGTCTGTCTGTCTGTCTGTCTGCCTGCCCGCTTGTCTGTTGACTTTCCAGAACAGTTCCTAGCACCCACTGTAGGCTGCAACAACCTGGAAACCCAGTGGAATGTGTACACACTCTCCGTTGTGATGGGGATCCGAACACACGACGCATGACCACCGAGCCCACAGGCAGTTGTGACTATTTCATACTGTGGCTTTTCCCAAAGTAGGGTGCCTTTCCAAAACCAATTCATACTTTGATTTCCAGCCATGACAACTGCTACAGAAGTCAGCCATCTAAAATCTGAACTACCCGAATCTGCTGAAATATCAAATAAATAGATAAATAAATAACAATGACGCGTGTACTTACAAGAGACGCTCAGGGACATCACGAAGCACATGACAGACAGTGAGGTGATGGTAACCGACGTCTCAAACTCCTTGACAAGATCCAGGAATAAAACTGAAAAGGTCTGCATGGAGGTCCCCACCACAAACATACAGATAAAACTCGCTGAAAGAAAACCAATAATCAAGCTCTGTCATGCGTTCTCCAGCTTGAGCCACTGAAACTACGTGTCAAACTGAATAACGTGTTCTCCAGCATGAGCTGGCTACATTGTGTATGTAAATTAATGCTCGATTATTAGTTTATGAAGTGAGCAATCATCATCATCATAAGGTGCCATGCAAGCAGGCGTAGGCGTTCATGTCTCTCCGCGCATCTCGGTCTTTGGTGTTCTGGATCAACTCTGCTGCTGATATTCCTGCTTGCCAACGTCTCTATCCATCCAGCATTATTTATCTTGGTTTACCTCTGCCTCTCTTCCCCTCTTTCCAGTCATCACGATGTTATGCAATGCCTCTATTCTCATAACATGGTAAGAGAAAGCTGTTTGTCTCTTTCTTATTGTTGTATATACTGTTACAGTTTCATTAGCCTCTTCCAGGCAATCATCGTTAGTTTCTCTGGCAGTCCAAGGAATTCGCAACATTAGTCTCAGGAACCACATCTCTGTTGCTTTTAAGTTCTTCTTAATTTATTCATTAAACTCCTAGATTCAATGCCATACAGCAAAACAGTTTCTATATATCACTTCAGCGCTCTTTTTCTTACATTTAATTAATAGTGACTGATCGCAAAAGATACTTTTCATAGCCTTAACTGCAGCTTTTGCTTGCCCCATTCAGTTCTTAATCTCTGATGTGCACCTTCCGTCTGATGTTATAAATACCCTTATGTATTTAAAATTATCCACTTGATTAAGGATTTTCCCTTTAACATATTTCCATTTCACATTTTGGTGTCACCTCTTTCTTTGATATCACCATTGCTACTGTTTTCTTTATATTCAAGGAGATTCCTTTCTTTGAACTCTCTGTTACTACAATGTCCAACAATTGTTGCAATGCTGCAACTATCTTCTTTAACCGTTTACTCCCCACCCCCACCCACACCCTTCCCCCACTGACTGTCAACCACGTCACACCAGGTGGTGCTATCTTGTTCTATCTCTTGTGGTTCTGTTCTTGTACTCTCCATATTATTCATTTATGCCTTTACTTCTTTTCTCTGTCTGTTTTAGAAAAAAAAAGATAAATAGAAGAGGTGGGGCAGAGACATTAGCTTTGTGCCGGAAGATCATAGGTAAGAGAAGCAAAGGAAGACAGAGACATTTTGCGTGGATAATCGTGAACATTTTGGCCAACACAAACAAATATCATCAGCGTCAACGTGATTAAACTGTTGGATGACATACAGGAGTGGAGAGACATGGTCGCCAATGTCTTCAGTAGACCTCGACTCGAAGAAGATAAACCATTATCATCACTAAAGCTGAATTCATTATTAATTACCCCTAATGATCTGAACACTCACCAAAGCAAATGACCCAGGACCATCCCTGGTCCACAGGAAGCTCCCTGCACCGGTTCTTCTGCGCCATGGTTTCAATTGATTCAGTCTCGTCTGCTAGAAGGTTCTGATAACGGCCCCGCTTTTGAATTCACTAACATGCCAGTCTGACGGCTTCACCCTTTGGTTATTCTCGGAGAGACTGCTGCATTGTGGGCCATTACTGGTGTATATGTGGTATGATATTCTGTGAAGTTACAGTCACGTAAAACATTCGCGGTTAGATACAACGAATAAGCAGTTTACAATTCCAGCTTGAGTAAATAGGAAACGAAGGCCCTTTGCCTGGGCCTGAAGCGTAGTGGATAGATGATGCTCTCCTCATTACTGTATAGACCATTCGGAACTCGATGGGTCATGTTTTCTGTAACACACAAGCTATCTTTACTTCCCAGAATTGTTGATTCTACTCAAGTTAGGCTGGGTAGACCGGGGAGCAAAGGTCAATTTAATGATTAAATCAAAGACCAAATAAATAAATAAAACTGGAACATCAGGACTGCTAGCCTAAACCGTGTCATAAAATAAGAGACAGATAATTATATTATCTGACTAATAACTATAAATGTCAACAACTCATGTTTCAGGCATCATCGGATTACTTCTCCCACACCATACAAGAAACTTGCAAGTCGTGTGCGAGGAATGAAATGGTACATTTTATTGCCGTTGGCTCTTTACAATTACAAAACAGTCGCTATCTGATCACACATAAAGTCACAATATTCTCTATCACTAGTTTTCCTAAACCCTATGGCTAATCTCTATCTACTAGGCTATACGAAAACTATCTCTATTCTACACGATGTGAACACTACAGAGTCAGTCCCCAGTCTGACTTCCTTCACTCGCGTCGCTACACGCCACGCGGAAGGACCTTCATGCGTCCTTCGGCTCTTTGCGTGCTAGGTCAGTTAGCACGCTTCTATTAGCTGTCTTTGGTTGAGTGGCAATCGTGGCATCACGCATGCGTGATTCTGTCGTGACCAGTAGTGCTAACTATCTGGTCAACGCCTCCGTGTGAGGACTAGTTAATAGTCCCCCTTTTCTATCATCTATCCTGCCCTGATCCCGGGCACTATGTTCCCTCTAATCTATCTGAGGTTGACCCCACGTCCCGGTGGTGTTCTATCATGAGGCAGGCTTCCTGCCTCCTGTTTCAGTCTTTGACACACACCCTCCCCTCCTGTGTTGCGTCATCAACCTTGACTCATTGGTTGTGACGCAAGAGGTTTCTAAAAAATTAGTGTGTCTAATTTTTGTCAAAGACTGTAGATAACCTGGCTTTGGGCTACTCAATAGACCTACTGACTAATGTCACAATGTAGCATCACTTTACTTGGCTCCTGGCAATCGCCACAAACTTGTCTGGTTGGCGTGAGCCCTCTCTCAATCGCAATATTATATTAATTAGAGGTATGTCTGAACCGGACCGTTGTCTTATAAGACCTGCCCTCAAATAGTAAATTAACTCACTACCCATACAAAGTTGACTTTCTTAGGGTCAACACATGAATTGCTTCATGTCCCCCATATAATATTAAACAACCATTACACAAGCTGTGAGCGACAGGCTTTACCTATCTCGCTTCCGCGTGTAAAGTCATATTTCACTGTTAAGTTAGTGTTTCGTTGTCTATTATGTCCCCTGACCCGGAGTTATCTCCCTTTGATCTAATAAAAGTGTATGCAATTTATATGTTTGTTTTTCTGGTTGTTTGTGTGTTTGGATGTAATTAAACGTGTAATCTACCCTCTAACATGTGTATCTAACTATCATGTGTATGTAAGTTAGTTTTTCAAGTGCCATAATTCATTTAACTGTGGTCACAAACATGTGTATAATACAAATCTGTGACTACGTTTCTGTCTTATGAGACTCAAAATACTTTCACTAAGATCCTAAACTAAACTACACAAAATACATTCATTACAACACATTTTCAACATTGAAACCAACATTTGACGGCAACAAAAATCAAAAGTCTTGAGCGGCAGAAAAAATCTGCTGACTGTTCTCACTCTCTCTTGTATATCTTACATTCGCTCTCACTTTCACACTTCTGTCACACATCTTTAACCTTCCCTTATGTCACACTTCTTTTACCCTCACTATTGGCACACATCTTTTACCCTCATTTCTGTCACACATCTTTCATCCTCATTTCTGTCACACTTCTTTTACCCTCACTATTGGCACACATCTGTTACCCTCATTTCTGTCACACCTCTTTTACCCTCACTTTTGTCACACATCTTTCACCCTCACCTTTGTCACACATCTTTTACCTTCATTTCTGTCACATAACTTTCACTCTCATTTTTGTCACGCATCTTTTACCCTCATAGTTATTTAAAAACCTTGGAGTGACACTGTACAAGTTTGGCTCAGTTTGACAGAGTTGAGCCTAATGACTGTGCAATAACCGTTGCACATGTCAAATATTTACAACATATTTACATGTAAGAAAAAAAAAAGTTAATGGTTTGTACCCTGGTATTATTAACCACACTATTCTACTGAAATATTACTCTAAATACTGACATACTAATACTAGTTCTATAAATATACATTTAATGCGTTGCCTATTTTAATCTATCTGTCACATTAATCCTAAAATAAGCTTACATTACTCCTAATATTTATCTAATTTAAGGGATGTAATTTACCTATGTGAAATGAAATTGATGAGAGATGAGTTATGTCCCTTTGTGAAATGGGTAATGTGAAATGTAATAAGTTACGTCCCTTTCTAAAATTGGTGATGTGAAATATAACATATCTAACTAATGTTTTTAAATGAAACAAACTATATGATTGATATTCTTATTCTATATGGTGTAAATGATGTATCTTTAAGTGTATAATATTTCTATTCTATTATGGTGTAACCTAATCATGCTACTAAATGATAACGTTTGTTAAATTGATTGGTTAAGATGGAATGAAATCAAATGAAATGAAACAAAGTGAAATATAATAATCTGAATGATACTATTCCTGTCTAAACTTCTTATAATTAGTTGTCATGTTTAAATTACTATCCTAATCTACTTTTAAAGCTAGATAAATGGGCAAATTAATCATCTATCTAAACTAAAATGAAAAAGTATTATATTATCTAAATCTAACTATAAATTAAAATGACATAATCTATCTATATTTTATCACTATATTAAAACATTATGATACATATCACATTAAGTTTATATATACATGGTCTTTAAATACCTCAGGTTAGTTATTGCCATTAATGTTCAGAAACATGCTTTCATTGGCATAATATCTATACAATTGTTTTGGGTATTTGAAATCCATTACCCAGTCATATTTGTTCTATGGGTATTGCACCTGTAGAGTTCGTTTGTAAAGTAGACTACTGTTTTCGTGTCTGTATGTATATATTCATCTGACACTGTTTTTCTCTGTTTAACACAACTAATTCACTGGAACATATATGGAGCTTAGCAAGTAATAAGCTGTCCTAGTTCACAAGGTGATATATTTGTTCCCAGAGTAAAGTTCTTACTTTTGATGTCTACGGACACATAGCAGGTCAATGTTTTTGGTACTTAGTTCAGCACATAATATTCATGTATTTATAACATATTTCACATAGAATATTTGACTGTACTAAATTAACATCTATTACTCTACACTCTTATGTGGAAATTTCTGGTATTGCTACATCAGATGGTCGACTAAGGGTATCAGCCAAGATGTTATCTTTCCCCTTAATATGCTCTATACTAAAGGTGTAATTTTGTAGTATTAGCGACCACCTGTATATTCGGTCATTTCGATGTACACCACTCTGTATGACCGTTATTGGGGAGTTGTCAGTCTGGACAATGAAGTGCACACCCGCCAGAAATCGATGCAGCTTTCTCACCGCATAGATGACACTTAAGGCTTCCAACTCGGATATGGAATATCTGGACTCGGTGGGTGTGATCTTACGGCTCACGTAGCAAATCGGATGGAAGATGCCCTCATAAAATTGGCATAGTACTGCAGCGATGGAGATCCTGCTGGCATCTGTCCTAAGATAATAAACGAGCCTCGGATTAGGCAAGCGGAGGATTGGAACATTACTAAACAAGATTTTCAATTTTGACAATGCAGAAATTAATAATGCATCTTTGACATCCATTTTTACAGAAGATTTTAAAACATTGGAAAATACACTTGTAATCTCCGCTAAATTTGGAATAAATTTACTATAGTAATTCACTAACCCCAAAAGGCTTCTGACCTGTTTCTTGGTGGTAGGCATGGTCAGATTCATAATTTTGGTAATAATTTTCTGGTCAGTCTTTAGTTGACCTTGAGAAATGACATGACCCAAAAAATCAATTTCTTTTAGGCCCAATTCGACTTTGCTCGGTTTGACAGTGAGCCCGAAGAGTCGCAACCTATTAAAGACATGTCTCAGTTTCAGTAGGTGTGTTGTCCAGTCATCAGTATGGACACATATATCATCTATATAGGTCACTGTATTCGTCACTCCATGAAGTAGATCTCTAGTTAAGCGTACGAAAGTGGCAGGAGCGTTTCGAAGTCCGAAAGGAAGAAAACGCCACTCGTAAAGTCCTAAAGGTGTTGAAAAAGCAGTAAGATGGATGGATTGAGACTGCATAGGGACTTGCCAATATCCCTTAGTGAGATCTAATTTAGAAAAGATTTTGGAGGTGGACATGTCAAGAATAAGATCTTCGCAGGAAGTAATTGGCTCTGCGTCGATCTTGGTGACGTTGTTGAGCTTTCGTTAGTCCACGCACAGACGAATTGTAGAATCTTTCTTCTTAACTAGAACAATTGGAAAAGAGTACTCAGAGGTGGATTTCTGGATAATCCCACTAGCCTCTAAATTCAGAATTTCCTTATTTAGATTTTCCCTATAGCTTAGTGGGATTGAGTACGGCCTGCATTTAATAGGCTTAGAGTCCGAAAGAAGAATGGAGTGTTCGATTCTGTCCGTCCTACCTGGAATGTCAGAGAATATGTCTTTGTTTTAAACATTTAATCTTTGTAATATCCTATCTGTAAACCTAGTCTAGAGCCGTGGGTAAGTGTTATAGCTTGAACTCAGGTTCAAGCCGCACTTCTGACACCACATTTAATCCTATTGCCTGTCAACAACTCATGTTTCAGGCATCATCGGATTACTTCTCCCACACCATACAAGAAACTTGAAAGTCGTGTGCGAGGAATGAAATGGTACATTTTATTGCCGTTGGCTCTTTACAATTACAAAACAGTCGCTATCTGATCACACATAAAGTCACAATATTCTCTATCACTAGTTTTCCTAAACCCTATGGCTAATCTCTATCTACTAGGCTATACGAAAACTATCTCTATTCTACACGATGTGAACACTACAGAGTCAGTCCCCAGTCTGACTTCCTTCACTCGCGTCGCTACACGCCACGCGGAAGGACCTTCATGCGTCCTTCGGCTCTTTGCGTGCTAGGTCAGTTAGCACGCTTCTATTAGCTGTCTTTGGTTGAGTGGCAATCGTGGCATCACGCAGGCGTGATTCTGTCGTGACCAGTAGTGCTAACTATCTGGTCAACGCCTCCGTGTGAGGACTAGTTAATAGTCCCCCTTTTCTATCATCTATCCTGCCCTGATCCCGGGCACTATGTTCCCTCCTATCTGAGGTTGACCCCACGTCCCGGTGGTGTTCTATCATGAGGCAGGCTTCCTGCCTCCTGTTTCAGTCTTTGACAATAAACAACGAATACATACCGGTGTTGTATGCGACGCTCTGTAGAGGACATGCAACTAACTAACTAACAATAGCAGAGATCCTGAGAAATGTCATCATGGTCGTATGTTGATGAGTGCAAACATCCCTCTCAGCTGCATCTCGGGTAGTCATGGGAAGGCAGAAGGCAAGCGCTACACGCGTGTTTCAGGGAAGAGAGCACCCACGGGTTTAAGTGGAAAAGTATGTTCATGGGCAATGTACGGAGCTCATGTATCAACACTGTTAGATTGTATGGTCAAATACAGGGAGCTCGTGTATCTACACTGTTAGATTGTATGGTCACATACAGGGAGCTCATGTATCTACACTGTCAGATTGTATGGTCAAATACAGGGAGCTCATGTATCTACACTGTCAGATTGTATGGTCAAATGCAGGGAGCTCATGTATCTACACTGTTAGATTGTATGGTCAAATACAGGGAGCTCATGTATCTACACTGTCAGATTGCATGGTCAAATACAGGGAGCTCATGTATCTACACTGTCAGATTGTATGGTCAAATACAGGGAGCTCATGTATCTACACTGTCAGATTGCATGGTCAAATACAGGGAGCTCATGTATCTACACTGTCAGATTGTATGGTCAAATACAGGGAGCTCATGTATCTACACTGTCAGATTGTATGGTCAAATGCAGGGAGCTCATGTATCTACACTGTTAGATTGTATGGTCAAATACAGGGAGCTCATGTATCTACACTGTCAGATTGCATGGTCAAATACAGGGAGCTCATGTATCTACACTGTCAGATTGTATGGTCAAATACAGGGAGCTCATGTATCTACACTGTCAGATTGCATGGTCAAATACAGGGAGCTCATGTATCTACACTGTCAGATTGTATGGTCAAATACAGGGAGCTCATGTATCTACACTGTTAGATTGTATGGTCAAATACAGGGAGCTCATGTATCTACACTGTCAGATTGTATGGTCAAATACAGGGAGCTCATGTATCTACACTGTTAGATTGCATGGTCAAATACAGGGAGCTTATGTATCTACACTGTCAGATTTTATGGTCAAATATAGAGGTGGTGGTCAGCATGGCTGAATGGATAAGATCACTCATTCTTAAACATACGGTGTGCTTCACTTGTCATTTGGACAAAATTGTTGACTTCTCGTCCTGGACTTGGAGACGTAATCTACAAGTACCTCAGAAGTCGGAGTGCATTCACCTGATGGCGAGGGGCATTGGTAATAGAGGAAGCTTATTCACACGCAAAAATTAGTCAAGTACAGGTGTAGGGATTACGTTTAAGTTAAAAACGAGCGAACGCAAAAATAACAGAAAACAACAACAACAACAACAACAACAGCAGCAACAACAACAACAACAACAACAACAACAACAACAACAACAACAACAACAACAACAACAACAACAACAACAACAACAACAACAACAACAACAACAACAACAACAACAACAACAACAACAACAACAACAATAACAACAACTACTGCATTGGTCACAAATCGCCCGTGTGCACGTTGAAGTCAAAGAGAAACTAATACGAGGGTGAGTTAATAAATACGTCACAAATGATTGTAGAGAAATAACTAAATAAGATAACTTGAAACCAGTTTATTTGTATACATACAATGTCCCTTTATTTCTCAACATAATTTCCACCAACATTGATGCACTTATCCCATAGTTTTATCAGTTCTCCCAAACCGACTGCATAGATCCGCGTGCCCTGTTTTCATTAACATGCCATCCCCCAGAACTGTGTGACTTACTTATTGACTTTTTCTACCCAACTATGCACCGCTGTACTGGAAATCGCTAGGGGCTAAGTCCACTGAAAACCCACCTTGGCGGGAGAATTTCAAAAATGACGCCGAAGTTGAATGTGAAGTGGAAACGTGGTTTAGAAAACAGAGCACGCACTTCTATGCAGTCATTGCTTTGCCATTACTTTCTTAACGAGAAGTCAATATTTACTTCTAACTTAATGGTGGGTGTTCTATGCAGTCATTGCTTTGCCATTACTTTCTTAACGAGAAGTACACATTTAATTCTAACTTAATGGTGGGTGTTGAACTGCATACCCGGCTAGCAGCGCACCGGACGTTTAAAAGCGAGCGCTCTTATCCTATCAGCGACGCCAACATCGTGCTTATTATTACATACCAATTATCAATGTTAATTGTACGTCCATTGTACATTAAACAGTCCGACCAATTAAAAGATAAATCACTAAATTCTACAAACCTCCACAGCAAACAACAGATTGCCTTTGTAAAATTAATCACACAAATGCCAGTATACTCCAGGTAGGCTGCATGTGCCAGATATTATGTGTCTGAATGTGGGTATGTAAAATATACCTGCTACCTGCCCAACAAAAGGCGTTTATTCAAAGGTAAGTTAGCTATTGACGTCTTGCCTACCCAGAAACTGTAGCCTGTCCAGATTTATAGTGCAGGCTTCAAGTAAATATAGGGGTATCCGAGAGCCAGAAATGTCATTCCTGATAGATTTGTACTTTAGGCTATTTCTTCTCATTCGCTCACTTTATTTAAGAGCATGTGATGTTTGACCCAGCCGAGCTCTGATCTGTCATTCATTGCGGAACACAGTCAACTGTTGTTGGTGTCATCTATGATGTATCCTGTCAGTGTTTTTCATTTAGAAAAGTCACTTTGTAAACAATCAAATTCTTCTTCTTTTCCTATTTCATCTTTGTTCCCTTCTGCATCTTCTTTATCTTCTTCTTCCTCCTCTCCCATCCTCCACACCGCTTTCTATTCTTCTTATTCTTGTTCTTCTTCGAGTTCTTCTTCTCGTTCTTCTTCTTCTTGTTCTTATTCTTCTTCTCCTCCGCCTGATGCTACTGCTGCTGTTCCTGCTGCCTCCAATATATCCCTATGGAGTATAGGCCTGAAACCAAAACACCCCAAGCCCACTTATCGTATGCAATCTCCTACATCCCCCACCATGATCTCCCCACAGTATCCATCTAGATCTCGAATTCAGTCTCATCATCTCATCATGTTCTTCTTGTACCTGGCGGTGTCGAGGTGAAGTATAAACATCGTGAGAGTGCCCGGTTATGGGCTTCATATATCGATATTCTCATGGACTCTGATATTCCCTCCGTCCAACGTTTACGTGGTCGGCCTCTTCCTCTGCTTCCCTCTGGTCTGTCCATCACTGCTTGTTGTGGTATGCTGTTGACTGGTAATCTACTTGCATGGCCAAACCATTTGACTTGCTGCTTTCGAATAAAATCTAATGCTGCTTTAACCCCCACTTTAGTCCTGATTTCTTCATTTCTGATCTTATCTCTTCTTGATACATTGAGTATTCTTCTCAGGAATCTCATTTCTGTTGTTGTGATTTTTCTCTTCCCTTTTTCTGTCATTGTCCAGGTTTGGCATTGGTAGCATAGAGTTGGTAGGAAGATTGTGTTGTAAAGTGCTTTCTTAGTAGTTATTGATAAATGTTTGTTCTTTAGTATTGGTACCATTTGTCCAATGAATTGGTTTGCCTTATTGCACCTATTTTCAATCTCGTCTTCTGATCTGCTATTTGATGATATTATACTTCCTAGGTACTTGAAACTCTTTACTTGTTTCAAGGGATGTTCGTTTAGGTGAATTGTTGTTGTTTGTTATTCTTTAGTTATAGTCATTACCTCTGTATTTGCTTGTGCTAATTTTCATGTCATGTTCCCTACACATTTCGAATTCAGTAACACTATTATACAACAATACATTATCTGAAAATCTCGGTTAGCTTTACTTGTACGGAATATGCGTTGAAGCCACTTGAAGTTTGTTGCGTGTCCTTTACAACCCTATACAGTTTTGGCTGTTTACAATTCACAAGGCAATTTTATTTCTTATATATAATGACCCCATGATATAAATAACTGACGTTACGTTTGTGACACCGTCTTGATAACAACAAGTTAGAAGGACCTACAGGAAATGATAGAATCAGTGGTTGTAGAAAGTGAAAACTTGGGCCTTAGTTTAATAAAAGAAAGACAGAAGTGATGGTGATATCAAAGAAACAGTTAATTGTTACAGAATCAAAGCCCTGCAAAGCACCTTTGGCGAAGTCCTCGAAAAGATAATAGGAAAGTCGTAATGTGTTTCGGGGGTGGGGGTGGGGGGGGGGGGGGGCTCGGGAGTGGCTTGCCTGGGGTGAGAGGGAGGACGCCTGGACCAATGCGGCAACTTTTGCGTTTGATGTCTATGATGGCTTCCGCTATTGGTAAGAGATGGTGGTGGTGGCTCTTGACCTGGAGGTTGCACGTAACAGGATCAGGTGTGATCTGTTGTTTTGCGCTCTATTGAACATGGAGGTGTGTCACTGGATTGTCCAATGGATTGCGACAGCCCTTTGTGAGCGTCAAGTTGCATTGCATCTAGGCTCATGGACTTCTAACCCATGCACTATTATACCTGGACTGCTACAAGGATCTACCATGTCCCCAGTGCTCTTTAATGTGAACACAAGCGAAGTCTGAGTATTGAGACACCAGGAATTGGTAGAATCTTGACATTTGCGGATGATGTCCTGGTGTACAGACAGGGAAGAGACGGGGGAAGTTTGGCTGAAGATGTACAGAAGGCAGTAAACAGGGTGGCAGAGTGTTAATGATTTCAATGCAGGAAGGTGTTTGTTGGTCAGCGGACATGTCTGTTTAAAGGGTGTTGCGCGATACGGGTGTTCTAGGTCTGCCAGTTTGGCCTTCAGCCATCCGACCAACTCAGCAGACGTGGGTGATAACTTAGAGACTTGATCGAACTACATTTTAAACTGTGCTTGCGACTCAATACGGTTGATGTGCTTGGGTTTTATGCAGAATTTTAATCCTTATGCAAAGGCCTCTGTTTCAATTTTGTTCATTGCGTACGACGATAAGTTCCTCACATATATCTCTGGGGTTCCCAGTACTGAGGTTGTTATCTTGTCAGTGCCTGCGTGCATGGTTACGTCATGTACGGGGAGTCCCGGTAGTGCAGTGGTTGACACGCCTGTCCGCCGGTTCTGTGGTCATCTCATAGAATCCCTTTCGAATCGGTCACATTATCAGAGCTCTCATGTCGTCCCAGCCAAACATGAGTAAATGTAAATGAAAGTAAAGCTGTGATATTAACCTCATCACCCCTCGCGAGCTGATTGATCTATAACATATAAGGCTAGCATAAACATATATTGTGGGTTCTTTGTAAACTCGACACATTGTCTGCGGTCCAAACAGTGTTTCGGATTTTACAAGTTTTCAAATTGTGTCGTGTAATGATATCAACACACGTTTAATATTATACAAGATGTCATCTCGCATGTGATACGTTTTGCATTTCGTGATTTAGACACGGAACAGTTTTGGTCAGGCCATAAATTGTGCAACCTATTGTGTGTGGCTTCTGTGCTTAAATTCACAATGTAACCACCTTATTTTGAGTTGTGCTCCTGATAACTTGACTTGTTACATAGTGAACCAATCACTTATCACAGACAGACCCACTGAACAATCTGTACTTATACAGTGGACAATCTGTACTTAGACACACTGAACAATCTGTACATTGACACACTGAACAATCTGTACTTAGATACACTGAACAATCTGTACATTGACATACTGAACAATCTGTACTTAGATACACTGAACAATCTGTACATTGACACACTGAACAATCTGTACTTAGACACTGGACAATCTGTACTTAGACACACTGAGCAATCTGTACTTAGATACATTGGATAATCTGTATTTAGACACACTGAACAATCTGTACTTAGACACACTGAACACTCTGTACTTAGATACACTGAACAATCTGTACATTGACACACTGAACAATCTGTACTTAGATACACTGAACAATCTGTACTTAGACACACTGAACAATCTGTACTTAGACACACTGAACAATCTGTACTTAGACACTGGACAATCTGTACTTAGACACACTGAACACTCTGTACTTAGATACAGTGAACAATCTGTACTTAGACACACTGAACAATCTGTACTTAGACACACTGAACAATCTGTACTTAGACACACTGAACAATATGTACTTAATCACACTGAACAGTATGTCATATCTCTTGTTACATATTTTACCCCTGTCGATTATTATACATTATCGCTTGCGATTTTGACACCAAGGATACTTATATTGACGGCGTCACAGTCTGTCACTTTTGTTATTGTTATTCTATCGAAGTCACAAGACTGTAAGTTCTGTCTTTTTTATGTTATTGTAATCATAAAACTGTTCACCGTAAAATGTCAACTGTCGGTGTTTAAACTGTAACCCGTTGACAGAAACGTGTAGTTAACATTTAATTGCCAATGAATTGCCTACACGTTTTGTGAGTAGTACGAGCAGCTTTGCAAATATTTAGCACGCCTACACGAATTGTGAGTAGCATATACATGTAAGATGCCCTAAATATCGGTGGTCATGAAATACCTGAGATTATATATGCTGATGATACAGTATTACTATCCACATTACAGACTGGTATAGAAAACTTAATAACGTCAACCCAAAGACATTGTGAAAATCACAACTTATATCTTAACATTGCAAAAACAAAGATAATGCATTCAGATAAAACTACTATGAAGAAAGAAATATATGTTAATAAGGAAACATTGGAGGTGGTGGAAAATTTCGAAATCTTGGGTCATTGGTTACCAACAACGGTGACACAATGAAAGAAATTAAACGACGACTATCAGTTGCTCTTCAAAGACTGAAACATCGGAATAAATTAAGGAGTGAGACAGATAGAACTACAAAAATTATATTTTTAAGAGCATGCATCTTTCTCATTGCAACATACGCCTGTGAGACCTGGACACTTACTAAATAAGCTGAACAACGCATAAATGCTTTTGAATATAAATGTTATAGGCGGGTTCTAAAAATATCTTTGATAAAGAAAAGAGCAAATGCATCCATACTTCAAGAGCAAAATATGGAAGAGGGTTGGCTTTTAAAGACGATAAAACAAAACAAAAAAATGATATATTCTGATCACTTGAGACGTCATGAAAGTTTTGAGAGAACAATAATGGAGGGGTATATGCCTGGGAAGAGAGGAAGAGGAAAGCCAAAGAGAAGATGGGTGCAGGATGTGGCGGATGATCTCCAGATGGGTGTATTGGACGCGGGACATCTTGCTTGTGATCGAGAAGTTTTCCGCAAGGTTGTTATGTGAGCGAGATTCTGCAAAGGACATGCTACTGAATGAATGAATGAATGAATGAATGAATGAATGAATGAATGAATGAATGAATGAATGAATGAATGAATGAGTGTCCATTTAGCCACGCACATATGTAGTAGCACGCATGAAAGAAGCAGCATGCAAAAGCGGTTTTGCAATCTTCTTCATCTTATAGTCCCTACCGAATGTTTTGGTGATCATGCTTGTCCACAAATTCGTATTCAGCATCATCATCATGCCCTGCCGATAAGCATGGGCAGTCATGTTTCGCCATCCCACACGATCACAAGGGTCGTGGATCAGCTCTCTGTTCTTGTCCCAACCATGCCATGTGGCCAAACATTCTAGACATTTATCCCTCTGCCTTCCCCTTGTTCTTTTCCACTCAATATTGGCAGTCGTCACCAAGTTCTCCAGTTTATTTATTTTCTTAACGTGCCCATAAAATTCCGACTGTCTACGTCTAATTTCGCAAAACAGTTTACTGTTTTCTTGTGTTTCTTGTAGGACTTGCTAATTGGATTTTCTGTCTGTCCATAATATTGTATGCGTTTTCCTCAGAAACCACATTTCCACTGCCATCAGAGCTTCTCAGCTTATCACAACCACGTTTCACATCAGTATAAAATACAGGTTCTATGTAGCACTTCAACTATTTTTCTCATTGCACTTGACATCTTTTTATTGGTCAGTATATGTTCTACTTTGCAAATGGCTACCTTTGCTATAGTGATTTTTGTTCTAATCTTTTCAAGGCACCTCCTATAAGATTTCATGACTCTTCCGAGATAGATGTACCAATTCACCTGTTTAACAATATTCCCATCCACTCGAATATCACATTGTGGTATTATTTTCTTCCTAGTGACCATCATAATCTCCCGTGTATTACCCACCTTTCAACCTTATAATTCTATACAACATGAAAAAGTGGGCGTTCTCGTGGCCTCCAAGAGCAGACACAAACTGTTTAATTTTGCCTACGCAGGGATAAACTACAGCTGCGACCGATTTGACAGCATACCGCGTAGTGCTGGGTTTTTAACTAGTTGGTATGGCAGCCGGTCTTTCACAAAGCAATAGCAAACTGTTTTTTTGCATATCATTTTACAGGACTTAGCTGTCAACACCAGCGTCTTTCAGCTGTATGTTGATCTCTTGGCAAGATTACGCTCAGTAGTTTGCCATTGCTTTCTGAGCGGCCGGCTCAGTATCCCGCAAGTCACGAGCGGGGGTCGAACCGCCTCAGCTCTCGCTCCGCTACGAGACTCTGCGTGATAAACGGGATTACAGAGAGAAAGTGTTGTAACCCCACAGCCAGAGAGACCGGCAATAGCAAACTAGTAAAACTTGTCAAGACATCAACAAGAGCAGTAACATGCTGGTATTGACAGCTATGTCCTGTAAAATGAATATTCAAAGCAAAAAAAGGAATAAACTGTATAATGTTGCCACAGCAGGGATGAACTGTTTAGTGGTACAATAACAGCGATAAACTGTTTAACGACGCAACAACACTGTCTGTTTAATGGTCACGAAAACTTATGTAAAGTTTAAACATGTTATTTCACCAACAACTTATGTTGGGGAAATTAATGTGATGGTTTTGCTTGAGTCTGGCCTTCACACAGAAGATTTTCAATTAATGTGCTGGTTTTCCCAGACTTCCACCATCAAATATAATTTCTACACTGTATGCACACAGTAGAGTCGGTGTTTCTAACTTTTGAAACGAAATGTCAAAATAGTTTCAATGTCTGGAAGAGATTATTTTTCGGATGTGTAAATCTGTCGGTGTGGGAATGTCTAACCTAATGATTATGTCCGGGTACAGGTACATGAGCCTGGTCATGATGGTGCAGGCAGACCTTCTCACATTTTCAAATAAAGGAGACTCCGTGGCGACGTGTCCGCCTGCCTCGGCCTCCGAAGTTCGTTGGTTCGATTTCATGCTATGTCGATCGGTTTACGAGTGAAATTTTCTCGAAGACTCCCCAGGGTCGTCGCTGGAGCTACAAAGTTCTTGCTTTGTGGACGCTTTCGGCGGACCTCCCCGCGGAAAGAGATGAGCAGTTTGGGCTAAAACTCGGTGCAGTGAAGTCGATCTTTTTGCCTTTTTAAACTCATTTCTAAACATGTTCAAATAGTTATGTTCACGTCTTTCCATCAATGTCACAAATATTTATGTTCACGTCTTTCTATCAATGTCACAAATATTTATGTTCACGTCTTTCTATCAATGTCACAAATATTTATGTTCACGTCTTTCTATCAATGTCACAAATATATATGTTCACGTCTTTCTATCAATGTCACAAATATTTATGTTCTCGTCTTTCTATCAAAGTCACAAATATATATGTTCATGTCTTTCTATCAATGTCACAAATATTTATGTTCACGTCTTTCCATCAATGTCACAAATATTTATGTTCACGTCTTTCTATTAATGTCACAAATATTTATGTTCACGTCTATCTATCAATGTCACAAATATTTTTGTTCACGTCTTTCTATCAATGTCACAAATATTTATGATTACGTCTTTCTATCAATGTCACAAATATTTATGTTCACGTCTTTCTATCAATGTCAGAGATGCATGAACAGCCGACAGCTAATACCCCAATGAAGAGATCTGGAACGCGTGGTCTGTTTGTCCTTTTTGGCGCAAGTATCTCCAGATGAAGTTGACCTTTGATAAATAGGGGGAGGCATATTAAACAGAGAAAGGCATATTGCTGCTTACAGATTTCAGATATGGGATTTGGTTTAGTCATTTACCAGAATACTGGGCGCTTTTGCCAGGTTGATACGGAACTCTGCTGATATTGTCATGAGCTAGGTAGGACGAGGGTTTAACAACTGGACTCAACGCTTGCTAAATGAGGAGACGATTGGCGACCTATTCCTCCATGTATTCAGACATTCAAGATACGATGGCCCTGTCATATCACAGATCCATAGCAGGAAAGTGCTTTAGGGCCGTCAACCTGTCATTTACTATCTCAGTGTATGTCAAACTGTCATTTACTGCCGATATAGTATATCTCAGTGTATGTCAAACTGTCATTTACTGCCGATATAGTATATCTCAGTCTACTCAAACTGTCATTTACTGCCGATTGTATATCTCAGTCTACTCAAACTGTCATTTACTGCCGATATAGTATATATCAGTGTACTCAAACTGTCATTTACTGCCAATATAGTACATCTCAGTGTATGTCAGACTGTCATTTACTGCCACTATAGTACATCTCAGTGTACTCAAACTGTCATTTACTGCCAATATAGTATATCTCAGTGTATGACAAACTGTCATTTACTGCCGATATAGTACATCTCAGTGTATGACAAATTGTCATTTACTGCCGATATAGTACATCTCAGTGTACTCAAACTGTCATTTACTGCCAATATAGTACATCTCAGTGTATGAAAAACTGTCATTTACTGCCGATATAGTACATCTCAGTGTATGTCAAACTGTCATTTACTGCCAATATAGTACATCTCAGTGTACTCAAACTGTCATTTACTGCCAATATAGTACATCTCAGTGTACTCAAACTGTCATTTACTGCCAATATAGTACATCTCAGTGTATGTCAAACTGTCATTTACTGCCAATATAGTACATCTCAGTGTATGTCAAACTGTCATTTAATGCCAATATAGTACACCTCAGTGTACTCAAACTGTCATTTACTGCCAATATAGTACATCTCAGTGTATGTCAAACTGTCATTTACTGCCAATATAGTACATCTCAGTGTATGTCAAACTGTCATTTACTGCCAATATAGCACATCTCAGTGTATGTCAAACTGTCATTTACTGCCAATATAGTACATCTCAGTGTATGTCAAACTGTCATTTACTGCCAATATAGTACCTCTCGGTGTATGTCAAACTGTCATTTACTGCCAATATAGTACCTCTCGGTGTATGTCAAACTGTCATTTACTGCCAATATAGTACCTCTCGGTGTATGTCAAACTGTCATTTACTGCCAATATAGTACCTCTCGGTGTATGGCGGGGGGGGGGGGGGGGGGGGGAGGGGGGTCTAGAGCCTGATTATGCGCAGTCGCCGCGAACTGTGCAGGTTAGAGTTTTCATTTTGCCGCCGACAGAAAAACCTCTACACCTTACCGGGGATTCGAACCCGGGTCCCCCGAAGGAGAATCCGGCGTTCTAGCCACTCGGTCAGCCGTTCCTCCGTGCTTAGGGAATATTTATATATTTAAGCTATACTATACACATATGATGGAACAATGAAATAACATTTGAATTTATTAACCAGACCATACACATGTGGCAGATTTTAGACATGTTCACATGGTAGATAAGCTTGCAGATCTACAAATTGATGGGAAAGACATTAGACTTATAAAAAACATATATTGGAAACAACAAGCTGGCATAAGGATTGATAATGAAGTGGGACAGAATCAGCCTATTGAGAGAGGTGTTAGGCAGGGATGTGTAATGTCTCCAGATCGTTTTTCCCTATGCAGTGAAAATTTTTTCAGAAATGTAGAAGATATAAATGGAATCAGTATTGGAGGACGAAACATCAATAACATTAGAAATGCAGATGATACAGTATTGATTGCAGACAATGCGCAGGATCTGCAACAATTAGTAGATGCGGTTGTTGCACACAGTGAACAACTGGGATTTGAATTAAATTGTATAAAGACACAGATTACGGTCGTCACTAGGAGGAATGAAATACCACAATGTAATATCCAAATAAATGGGAATATTCTTCAACGATTGAATCGGTACAGTTATCTTGGAACAGTCATAACATCTGATGGGAGATGCCTTATAGAGATTAGAACAAGAATTGCCATGGCGAAAGTAGCCTTTAGCAAGATGAAAAATATACTGACCAATAAAAAGATGTCAATTGAAACGAGACAAAGAGTGTTGAGGTGCTAAATAGAGCCTTTTCTTTTGTATGGATGTGAAACTTGGACAATGAGCTGTCGAGCTGAAAAACATCTAATGGCTGCAGAGATGTGGTTTCTGCGGAAAATGCTAAGAATACCACGGACAGACATAAAAACCAATGACCAAGTACTACAGGAGACAAATGAAAATCGTAAATTGATTAGTGAAATTAGACGTAGACAGTCACATTTTTTTTTTGGACATGTTTTGAGAAGAAAAGGATTGGAGAACTTAGTGACAACTGGCAAGATCGAAGGGAACAGACCAAGGGGAAGACCGAGAAGTAAATACCTGGATAGCTTGGCCACATGACATGGTCGAGACAGGATCACAGAGCTGATCCACGACTCTGGTGATCGAGTGAGATGTCGAAACATGGCCGCCCACGCATATCGGCACAGCACATGATGAATAATGTGATAAAACAAATTGAAATATTCGAACATTCGAGATCCAGACCGATGTACGGAAATGTTAACAACAGACATAAACAAAGCATTAGGCAGCTTAACAAAATACAATTACAGAAAACAGAGGACGTGGCCGCGACGTGATTTCATCAGCGAACCAGAAGAAAAAACAACTAGACACAAGCAACTGATAACAGACTGCAATGACTTCATTTAGGTATAATCTATGGAATCACGTGAGATAAGATCAGCAGAATGAAATACAATTTGTGGTACGCTTAGAGGCTTCCAATATGAACGCAATTGGAAGTTTGTTGTTGTTGTTTTTTTCATACAAAAGAGAGAAAGAAAAAAAATACCGAAAAAAAGCAAGCAGCAAAGAAGCACCAAATCACGCGGAGTAAAAGGCTAGAAAACTAGATGACATGACAATAAAGTGTTGTTATGTTTTGTTCGGTAGTGCTAGAAGAAAGAGTGTAGCATGTGAACAGTCTGTGCTAAATAATGGTTTGTGTGCAGCATGTGAACAGTCTGTGCTAAATAATGGTTTGTGTGCAGCATGTGAACAGTCTGTGCTAAATAATGGTTTGTGTACAGCATGTGAACAGTCTGTGCTAAATAATGGTTTGTGTACAGCATGTGAACAGTCTGTGCTAAATAATGGTTTGTGTGCAGCATGTGAACAGTCTGTGCTAAATAATGGTTTGTGTACAGCATGTGAACAGTCTGTGCTAAATAATGGTTTGTGTACAGCATGTGAACAGTCTGTGCTAAATAATGGTTTGTGTGCAGCATGTGAACAGTCTGTGCTAAATAATGGTTTGTGTGCAGCAAAACCAAGGCAACAGCGTGGGTGGCCCTGCCCAGGTCTGCACAAGATACCCATCCCACATTGACTAGTCTGTTGTCACTTTATGATGTCAGGAAAGAACCTTGACTTGTGACTTTCTGTTTTAGATAAGAGCCCTTACTGACGCCTTTATGATTGAAGCTAATATCTGTAACAAAACGCAAGCGTATCTCAGTAAGGCCGAGCTATTCCTCAGATATACTACCCCTTTCGGGAGTGGGAGGGTTCACCACATGGATCATATGTGGGGGTTTATTCTGGTTATCTAAGAAGCATGACGTACTTTAAAACTACCATTCCCTTTTCTTGAGCGACACGTTTTCTGTAAGTAAAACTCACTGGTTCCCGTGAATCTGAGGAAATCTGTAGGAATGCACGTAGATAATTCTGGAGTTCAAATCCGTGCATTCCGTAATTCAGAATTGTCTCGGGGTTTATGGTGTCTGGGGTTTCTGTCAACTATAACATCCGGGCACACATAGAGCCATCATTCATTCCAAGCGCTCTCACTGAGAAGACAAGGTCGGTCCTGGCCCAGAGGTAATCAATGCTTCGTCTCTGCAAGGCAGAGTGTCTATCTATCTGCAAGTCCAAAGCTTGTCAATTGTATACTTAAAGTAAGAAACACTTTCATAATTGTGTCGGATTGACAAACCATAGGTTGTGTTGTGGTCACTAAGCTGACCTGCTTCGTCTGCTGTGTCCAACCCCGAAAACACAGAACAGCGAAGAGGTTAACAGACCTAGACTTCCGCTGGTAAAGCTTCGACACAAATGGTAAAAATAACATCGTTGGAGACAGGCGGATCCGAGTCTAGTTTATTCTTGATTTATTTTGTTGTTTCGGAATTTGAGATTTAAATATTGAGCACAACCCATTACTGGCAACGCTGATAGTATTATGGTATGAACCTAAGGCATATTTGTTTCCAAAAGTTGTTTGAATCCTGTCAATGAGAGGAGGATAATATTCAAGGTATAGCTTCTATTACCGAATTCCTCGATTGTAGAGCTTTCGTTTGACTATAATCATGGGGCAGTTAGAAGGCCGTGCTCGAGTATCATCATCATGTGGCGTGACAGAGACCTACTCTATTGCACTAACCCCCATACTGTGCTACCTATCGGAGGGAGCTGAACTGGGAGGTTACCACCACCGATACTTTATGTTACTTAACTTGGCCTGTCCCAATATGTTGGGATAATACACACATAGGTACTCTCATTTCTTTTCTGCCTGACATTATGCGATCATATTTGGATCCCCCCCACACACACGCACACGCACGCACGCACGCGCGCCCAAGCAGGCACCACCACCACCACCCCACTCCCATCCCCCTAACTGGTTAAAAGGATAAGAATGTCTGGGTTTTCGTGAACTGCACTCATGGCATTTTTGTGTATCCAAAAGAGACCTGTGACAGTTTTACCCAAATAACCTTTCCCCTATCTCTCTCTCTCTCTCTCTCTCTCTCTCTCTCTCTCTCTCTCTCTCTCTCTCTCTCTCTCTCTCTCTCTCTCTCGCTCTCTCTCTCTCTCTCTTTATTATTTTCTTGTACATGGAGAAGGAGTCTCTAATACAGTGGTTCTCAACGTTTTTGGCCCATGCACCCCTTCGCCAAATGTTTAGAATGCCAGCCCCCTCCCTTTCGAATATCCGCCTTATAAATTACCCCCCCCCCCCACACACACACACACACAATATATGTAACATGGAAGATAAATTTAATAACACATACTAGAACAAGTCTAGATGTCCTCATAAAACGTGATTTGCGGGTCTTCTTACGTTATAAAACGGATTTCAGAAGAGCGAGATGTACAGAACCGTAAAGTATGGAGGGAAATACACTATATCAAGAAATCGGTTCTTGTATTAACACGATCTTGAAATGATCTTAATTCCCCTCTCCTGGAAATCCTAAAATTCCCTCCTCCCTGGGGAGAGGGGGGATTCCCCACCGGTTGAGAACCACTGCTCTAATACTACTTCTTTCTTCTTCACAGCCAATGGTGGGTTGCTAGTTTGTTTAGTATAGATCGTAGATATTAGCATCAGTCTGTTCTCACTTTCCGGGACCTGTAGTCGGGCGGCACACACTCAGAAGGGGGACAGACGATTAACACAGTAAATTAAATTAACCTGCAGGAAATGTGTATATCGCGTCCATCTTGCCTTAAGTGATCGGCAGCTGCAGTCTCACCAGACACAAGACACAGACACCAGACATAGACACAGACAAAAGACACAGACACCAGACACAGACACCGTACATAGACACAGACACCAGACATAGACATCAACACCAGACATAGACACAGACACCAGACACAGACACCAGACACCGCACATAGATACAGAAACCAGACATAGAAACAGACACCAGACACAGACACAGACACCAGACAAAGACACAGACACCAAGACATAGATACAGACACCAGACATAGACACAGACACCAGACACAAGACATAGACAGAGACACCACACATAGACAGAGACACCACACATAAACACAGACACCCGACATAGACATCATACACCACACATAGACACAGGCACCAGACATATACACAGACACCACACATAGAAACAGACATCAGACTTAGACACCAGACACCACCATAGACACAGACACCAGACATAGACACAGACACCAGACAGACACAGACACCAGACATATACATAGACACCAGACACAGACTCCACACATAGACACAGACACCAGACATAGACACCAGACACCACACACAGACATAGACACAGACACGAGACATAGACACCGTACATAGACAGAGACACCAGACATATACACCGGACATAGACATAGACACCAGGCATAGACACCTGACATCGGACATAGACACAGACACCAGACATAGACACCGGACATAGACATAGACACCAGACATAGACACCAGACATAGACACCTGAGACCACACATAGACACAGACACCGGACATAGACACAGACACCAGACATAGACACCGGCCATAGACACAGACACCAGACATAGACACCAGAAACCACACACAGACATAGACACAGACACGAGACATAGACACCGTACATAGACAGAGACACCAGACATCTACACCGGACATAGACATAGACACCAGACATAGACACCTGACACCGGAAATAGACACAGACACCAGACATAGACACCGGACATAGACATAGACACCAGACATAGACACCAGACATAGACACCTGACACCACACATAGACACAGACACCGGACATAGACACAGACACCAGACATAGACACCGGCCATAGACACAGACACCAGACATAGACACAAGAAACCACACATAGACATAGACACCGGAAATAGACACAGACACCAGACATAGACACATACACCAGATATAGACACCAGACCTAGACACAGACACCCGACATAGACACAGACACCACACATAGAAACAGACACCACACATATACACAGACACCACACATAGACACAGACACCAGACACCACACATAGACAGAGACACCAGACAACAGACACAGACACCACACATAGACAGAGACACCACACATAGACACAGACACCAAACATAGACACAAACACCAGACATAGACTTAGACACAAGACATCAGACACCACATATAGAGATAAACACCAGTCACCAGTAACAACACATAAACACCAGACACCAGACATAGACACCACACATAGACACAGACACCACACATAGACACAGACACCACACATAGACACAGACACCAGACACCACACATAGACAGAGACACCAGACAACAGACACAGACACCACACATAGACAGAGACACCACACATAGACACAGACACCAAACATAGACACAAACACCAGACATAGACTTAGACACCAGACACAGACACCAGAGATAGACATAGACAATACACATAGACATGTACACCAGACACCAGACACATACACCACACATAGACACAGACATCACACATAGACACATACACCACACATAGACACAGACACCACACATAGACACAGACACCACACTTAGAAATAGACACCAGACGCCACACATAGACACCAGACACAAGACACCACACATAGACACCAGACACCAGACAAAGAAACCATCATAGACATAGACACCACACATAGAAATAGACGCCAGACACCAGACACCAGACACCAGACATAGACACCACATATAGACACAGACACCACACATAGACACAGACACCACACATAGACACAGACATCACACATAGACACCAGCCACCAGACACCAGATACCACACATAGACACCAGACACCAGATATCAGACACAGACACCCCACATAGACACCATACACAGATACCACACAGACACCAGGCACCAGTCACAGACACCACATATAAACACCAGACACCAGACCAGACACCACACAATGACACAGACACCACACATAGACACAGACACCACACACAGACACCAGACACAGACACCACACAGTCACCAGACACAGACACCACACCTAGACACCAGACACCAGAAACCACACATAGACACCAGACACCACACACAGACATAGACATCAGACACCACACATAGACACCATACAACAGACACCAGACACCAGACACCACACATAGACACAGACATCAGACACCAGACACCACACATAGACACAGACACCACACATAGACATAGACAACACATACAGACACCAGACACCAGACACCACACAGACACCAGACAACAGACACCACACAGACACCAGACACCAGACAACACACATAGACAGAGACACCACTTTTAGACACAGACACCACACATAGACATAGACACTAAACACAGACACCAGTAACCATACATAGACACAGACACCACACATAGACACAGACACCATACATAGACACCGGACATAGACACAAACACCAGACATAGACACCAGAAACCACACATAGACATAGTCACCAGACATAGGCACCAGACATAGACACCAGACACCACGCATAGACAAGGACACCGAACATAGACACAGACACCACACATAGACATAGACACCAGACACCAGACACCACACATAGACACCAGACACAAGACACAGACACCACACATAGACACAGACACCACACATAGACACAGACACCACACATAGACATAGACACCAGTCACCAGACACAACACAAAGACCCAGACACCAGACACAGACACCACACATAGGCACTGACACCACACATAGACATAGACACCAGACACCAGAAACCACACATAGACAGAGACATCAGACAACAGACACAGATACCACACATAGACAGAGACACCACACATTGACACAGACACCGAATATAGATACAGACACCGAAAATAGACACAGGCACCAGACATAGACATAGACACCAGACACAGACACCTAACATAGACACAGACACTACACATAGACATAGACACCAGACATAGACACAGACACCTCACATAGACACAGACACCACACATAGAAATAGACAGCAGGCACCAGATATAGACACCAGAAATAGCCACAAACACAGACACCAGACACCACACATAGACAAGGACACCGAACATAGATACAGACACCAGACACAGACACCGGACATAGACATAGACACCAGACACAGACACCAGACATAGACACAGACACCACACATAGACACAGACACCACACATAGACATAGACACCAGTCACCAGACACCACACAAAGACACCATATACCAGACACAGACACCACACTTAGACACTGACACCACACATAGACATAGACACCAGACACCTGACACCACACATAGACAGAGACACCAGACAACAGACACAGACACCATACATAGACATTGACACAGACATCGAACATAGACACAGACAAAGAACATAGACACAGGCACCAGACATAGACATAGACATCAGACACAGACACCAGACATAGACACAGACACTACACATAGGCATAGACACCAGACAGAGACACCACACATAGACACAGACACCACACATAGACACATACACCACACATAGACACAGACACCACACATAGACACAGACACCACACATAGAAATAGACACCAGACACCAGACACCACATATATACACCAGATACAAGACACCACACATAGACACCAGACACCACACATAGACATAGACACCAGACATAAACACCACGCATAGACGCAGACACCACACATAGACACAGACACCACACATAGACACTGACACCACACATAGACACCAGAAACCAGACACCAGATATAACACATAAACACAGACATCAGACACCAGACACCACACATAGACACAGACACCACACATAGACATAGACAACACATACAGACACCAGACACCAGACACCACACAGACACCAGACTCCAGACACCACACAGACACCAGACACCAGACAACACACATAGACAGAGACACCACTTTTAGACACAGACACCACACATAGACATAGACACTAAACACAGACACCAGAAACCATACATAGACACCACACATAGACACAGGACACCATACATAGACACCGGACATAGACACAAACACCAGACATAGACACCAGAAACCACACATAGACATAGTCACCGGAAATAGACAGAGACACCAGACATAGGCACCAGACATAGACACCAGACACCACACATAGACAAGGACACCGAACATAGATATAGACACCAGACACAGACACCGCACATATACACAGACACCAGACATAGACATAGACACCAGACACAGACACTAGACACAGACACCATACATAGACACAGACACCACACATAGACATAGACACCACACATAGACACAGACACCACACAAAGACACACACATCAGACACCAGATATCACACATAGACACCAGACACGAGACACAGACACCACACACAGACACCAGACACAGTCACCACACAGACACCAGACACTAGACACAGACACCACACATAGACACCAGACACCAGACACAGACATCAGACACCAGACCAGACACAACACAAGGACACAGACACCACACATAGACACAGACACCACGCAGACATAGACACCAGACACCACACATAGACACCAGACACCAGACACGAGACACAGACACCACACATAGACACCAGACACCACACATAAACACAGACACCAGACACAAGAGACAGACACCACACATAGACATAGACGCCACCCATAGACATAAACACCAGACACAGACACTAGACACCACACATAGACACCAGACACCAGACACCACACATAGACAGAGACACCACACATAGACACAGACACCACACATAGACATAGACACTAGACACAGACACCAGACACCATACATAGACACAGACACCACACATAGACACAGACACCACACATAGACACAGACACCACACATAGACATAGACACCAGACACCACACATAGACACAGACACCTAGACACCAGAGACAGACACCACACATAGACACAGACACCACACATAGACACATACAACAGATACAGACACCACACATAGACACAGACACCACACATAGACATAGACACAGACACCAGACACCACACATAGACACAGACACCACACATAGACACAGACACCACACACAGACACAGACACCACACATAGACACAGACACCACACATAGACACAGACATCAGACAACTGCCCATGATGCCTCTATTGTCCCGTGTCCATTTTCGGGTTGGTCGGCCCAAGCCTCCTGCTCCAGAAGCCATGACGTCAATTACTTCCCCACTCAAGTCACGATGACCATTGGTATGGCTAGAGTGTTTCAGTTGTCCAGACATGACGTTCTTTACAAGCTGGTTGTCCCTGATGTTTACATTTTGTAGACATTTCCTTCCATTGACATTTTTGTTTGTTGGAAACATGGCACTTTTAGTTCACCGTGTCTGACAAACTGATAAAACAATCCATTTCTCTTATCTGCTGTGTTGTTTAATCAAGAAACTCTGGTTTGTGGCTCTTGTGTATGCACCGATCTGTGAGCCGAGCTTGTTTACTTGCTTCGGTGATAACAAATCCGCTGAGGAGCAAGCACGACTGGAGGTTTCCGGTCGTCAGAGGGACCCCCACCACCCCGAAAGTGGGGGTCTTTTACCTTGATGAGACTCTGGGGCGTGCCCACCCAGGTCATGACTCCGGGTGTCTTTCTCCTGTCGTGTATTCGTATCTTGTTTCGAGACGTCATACTAGCTTTCCCACTTGTCCCACACATGCCCATTGCGACTGCGCCCAAGCCACCCAGCCCTCGGGGAGGAGAACATCGTGCACCCGGTGCTTCGTGCCCTCACACATATCCTAGCACCTTCGGCAGTGAGAAACCAGCTTCTTCCCTGGGTTTTAGTCTATGTTGTCGTCTCCGCATCGGTGGTTCGCTATGCACCATCAGACGACATTGCCGCCATGTTGCCTTCTTCGTACCCCATTCATGGCTCCTGGAACAGCGCTTCCACTCGCCCCAAAGGAAGCCAGCTTTTCATATGCGCTACTTGAGTGCGGGCTGGGCTCCCCAACCCTTACCATTCTCTGCTGCGTAGCGCGGTCATCGCAAACGACTCACACAACCATAAGCAGCTTTACCGGACGTTGGACTTTGGCCTATATTCCTTGATTTCGGCGACTGCTAGGAAATTATGTTCCGATGAAATTGCAAACTCCTATTCTCAACTGCACTGCACTCATTTGGAGGGATGGCTATGGAGTATACTAGGGACAGTGAAATTTCAAGATCTTAGATGAGAAGTCTTAACATTGCAAAAACAAACATAATACATACAGATAAAACCACTATGGAGAAAGAAATATATGTTAATGAGGAAAAATTGGAGGTGGTGGAACATTTTGAATATCTTGGGTCATTGATTACCAATAATGGCGACGCAATGAATGAAATTAAACGACGACTATCAATTGCTCTTCAAAGACTAAAACAACTGAATAAATTATGGAATGGGACAGACAGAACAACAAAAATTTGATTTTTAAGAGCATGCATCTTTCCAATTGCAACATACGCCTGTGAGACCTGGACACTTACTAAACTAGCTGAGCAGCGCATAAATGCCTTTGAATATAAATGTTATAGACGAGTTCTAAGAATATCTTGGGTAAAGAAAAGAGCAAATGCATCAATACTTCAAGAGCTGAATATTGAAGAAGGTTGGCTATTAAAAACGATAAAAGAAAGAAAATATTTTGGTCACATGAAACGTCACGAAAGTTTGAAGAGAACAATAATGGAGGGGTATATGCCTGGGAAGAGAGGAAGAGGAAGGCCAAAGAGAAGATGGGTGCAGGATGTGGCGGATGATCTCCAGATGGGTGTATCGGACGCGGGACATCTTGCTTATGATCCAGAGGTTTTCCGGAAGGTTGTTATGGGAGCGAGGTTCTGCAAAGGACATGCTACTGAATGAATGAATGAATTGAATCCTTCATGAGGTAGACCCGAAAGTGAATGGAAACAGAACATTAGTCCGGGTCAGCTGGCTACCCTGAATGCCATTCTTCCTGCATCTACAAGTGTTGTGTCATAGGCCAAGCAGTAAGTACACACACGAACTCGGTACACACCAATACTGTTGAAGCTGTTGGGAATTTGTCTAACGCAAGGTACATTACTCCCCTTGAACTAAACGATGTAGTTTTATTTCTAGATTGTCTCGCATTGGCTAGTTTTTGTGCCAGGAATCTTCTTGCTATTGACGTGTAGTTTTATCAACCCTGTGACTATTAAGCGACTATTAAGCCACAAAAGACAGACATTAGACTGTTTCGTCGTATGTTTAAGGATTTAAGAGTTAAAGCTAACAGTCGTCGCAAGTATTCACCTGTCAACCCACCATATATAGTCTACATTGATCGCACACAAAACTCTGCGATGTCTTAACACAAAACTCCGGGATATCTGGATATCTAAGCACTTAACTACGGGATGTCTGAACACAAATTCCGGGATGTCACTAAAAACTCCGGGATGTTTGAATGCAAAACTCCAGTATGTTTGTACACACACCTCCGGGATGTTTGTACACAAAACTCCAGGATGTTTATACACAAAATTATGGATTGTGAACACAAAATTTCGGGATGTTTGAACACAAAACTTCGGATGTTTGAACACTAAACTCCGGGATATTCTTACGCAAAACTCCGGGATGTTTGTACACACAACTCCAGAATGTCTTATCATAAAACTCCGGGATGTCTGAACACAAAACTCAGGGCTGTTTTAACACTAAACTCCTGGATGACTGAACAAACAACTCCAAGAAGTCTGAGCATAAACCTCCGGGATGTCTCAACACAAAACTGAGGGCTGTTTTAACACTAACCCCCGGGATGACTGAATACAAACCTCAATGATGTCTGAATATTAAAAAAAACAAACTCCGGAATGTCCGAACACTAAACTCCATGATGTTTGAACACTAAACTCCGGGATGTTTAAACACAAAACTCCAAGATGTCTGAACACAAAACTCCACGGTGTCACTCAAAACTCCGGGGTGTTTAAACACAAAACTCCGGGATGTTTGTACACACAACTCCGGGATGTTTGTACACAAAACTAAAAGATGACTGAACACAGAACGTCTTTAATTCTTTCGTACCAGGTAACTGTTACTTCGATATTTCCAATATCTAAACAATAGAGTGCCGACTTCCTGGCATAGAGGTTAGCGACTTTTCTCCGTAATCTCGTATACTCTCGTAAGTAACGTAACGACGGTGAGAATCAGCAGTGGTTCGAATCGCGTCGGTAACTTACGGGGTATGTGAGCCGGCCGCTCAGAAAGCAATGGCAAATTACTGAGCGTAATCTTGCCAAGAAATCAACAATCAGCTGAAAGATGCTGATGTTGACAGTGATGTCCTGTAAAGGATATGCACACATTTATTTATTAAACAATAGAGTGACAATCGTTGTGTCGAATCCGATTAAATATACATAAAACTATGGGGCAGGTATAGTTAAGTAAAAAAATTGACAGAGTGAATTAAGGTAGCAGAAGACTGAACGAATGAGGACATGTATATCGTGTAAAGAATCAGAGATAAACGAAGCAGAAGAATGGGACTAGAGGACATAAGACTTGAATATCTTGTATAGAGTCAGAGATAAACTTAGCAGAAGATTGGGACTGAAAGAATAGAGACATATATATCTTGTATAGAGTCAGATATAAACTTTGCAGAAAAATAGGACTAGATGAAAGAAGACATGTATGTTTTGTACAGCGTCATCAATACACATTGTAGAAGAATGGCTCTGAAGAAATAGGTTAAAATGTATGTTATTGTACGTTATGTTACGACGATCGATATCCCTGCGCATCATGCATTCCCATCCGGACTCATTCCTCCACTACGGCAGCCATGTCACATTAGCGTTACACACGGTAACTATGAGGAGTGGGTTGTAACATCTTCTCTCTCGTCTTCGAAGACAGCATCGACGTGTTTGGTCAGGGTTCACTCCCCGGTCGTGTAATCGAACTAGCTTCAGAGACATGTCGGCATCGGCCAGCTGGGTCCGTCCTGCATTGACGGCCTTGTCCATGCTTCTTCCCGATTTTATTGCACGAAACGTATATCTGGTAAAGTCATCAATAAACTTAAAGTGAATAGTTTGATCTTGAAAGAGCTGAACACTCAAACAATCAGAAAGAGGTTGATCATTGTCTTATATTTATCAGTTGATGAAACCCAAACAGAAAAATACAAGAACGAACACAAAGATACAAATACTTAAATGAGAGGGAATCGTTGTAAATTGAAAGACTGGGTAAGATAATTTACTGTCAAAAATGGCTGAAAGAGGAGATGTCTAAATTAACTCTTTCTTGAAAGAATTTGACCCTAGAAAACAGAAAGATAGAAACACATAAGCACACAGGCCATAGTTTAATAGAAACAAACCTTGGTGATTTCCTTTGGATAAATGGAATGATATATTTTTTCTTTGCATTACGTTACTGAGGAATAAGACAGCAACAATTATACGTGTAAATAACGATGACACAATCAATAGATTGCACGATTTATCGCCTGGCATATTTCGTTGCATCTCGTCAGGTACATACTGCAGAAATCACACAACATAAACTATAGAAATTAGATAAACCCTTCAAGCTGAAATATACAACACACATATGTGCACAGTAATTTGAATTACCTACCACGATCATTTAAACATACTATCATGTCTTTCTGTCTGCATAAAATTGACTTCTGTAAATTAATATTCAAATTCACAATGCTGAGCGATTTCTGCAGTACGTACCTGACGAAATGCAGCGAAATATGTCAGACAATAAATCATGCAATATATTGTTTGTGTCTTCGTTATTTAAATTCACTAAGGGAAAACTTTATCTCGAATGTATATATGTCTGTTGCCTAGTGTGTTATCTAAAATCAATGACCCCATGTTCTCTTCTTGCTGGCTCTGAATGTCAGCTAACACCTAATTACTTTCTAACGTTTGAAATATGAGAAGCCAGTATCTCGGACCCATTCTTCATTCTCTTCTTTATGTGCTTTTCAGACATGACTAATGCAGCTTAACACGTCAATTGGACTGTCAATCCATGCATACACACATGACGTCGGAGTCTCCAGAAAATGGTCCCCTGGGTACTGAGCTGGGTACTGAGCTGGGGTCTGTTGACACTGAAGTTCCCGCGTAGAAACCATGGCTTGCCCTGGCCTGCACCAGCCTGTCCGTTCACCCTTTTCCGATAAAATGCCTGGTTACAATCAAAAGAAAGATCTGGATAGGTGAGGAAAATGAGAAAAATATAAAATGTGATAAAGAACTAGACATTTGAAAAAAGAACTAGACATGTGAGAAAGAACTAGACATTTGAAAAAGAACCGAGCCTTTGATAAAAGAATTAGACATTTGAGAAAGAACTAGACATTTAAGAAAGAAATAGATTGTAAGAAAGGACTAGACATAGACATTTGAGAAAGAAATAAACATGTGAGAGAAAACTAGACATGTAAGAAATAACTAGAAGTGTGGGTGGCGGGGTAGGTGTATTCCCTATGAAAGGAGAGGTAAGGTGCCTCCTTCCCTCCGCTAGCCTACGAGACACCCTTGGGCAAGGTGGAGTACCCGTTTAGCCTCCCGATCAGGGTTACGTGAAGCCATGGGTGCAGGTGGTGGATGAAGCTGAAGAGCAGCCAACAGATAGTTGTAGGTTATGATCTCCAGCTTCACGACGGTAGGCAGATGATCTCTTTTTTGGGAGATGTCAACGCCATACAAGTTTATGCACCAACAGCAGACAGTAGTGATGACAGCATTGATGCATTTTATAGTGATTTAGAGAAAACCTTCAAGAAATGCAAGAATTCTGAAGTAAATATCACAATCGGTGACTTGAATGCCAAAGTTGGAAATCAACAGGACGGATGCACAGTAGGCAAGTGTGGACTAGGGGAACAGAATGAAAGAGGTTGCAGACTAGTACAGTGGGCAAAAGAACATGATTTAATTATTGGAAACACCTGGTATCAACAGCACCCAAGGAGATTATGGACATGGAGGAGTCCTGATCATAAGATCAGAAATCAGATTGATTACATTCTCATCAACAGAAGATTTCGAATTGCCTTAAAAGTCGCAAAATCTATACCAAGCTTAGACTGCTGCAGCGACCATGGATTAATCTTAAGCAATTTACATATAAAATTAAAGAAAGTCAAATATTCACCACCAAGAAACACAAAATTTGATCTACAGGCACTGAAGAGTGAGGAAATAAAAGTTAAATTCAACGTAGAGGTAAAGAACAGATTCGATGCATTGTACGATATGGAAATATTATTTCAAGACGTCAGTGACCAATGGGAAATAGTAAAGAAAGTCAACCAAGCTGCAGAAACAACCATCCCAAAAATAAAGATAATAGGACGCAAGAAATGGTCGACGGAAGACATCTTAGAACTCATGGAAGTAAGAAGAAATAACAAAAATAACAAGGAAAATATGAAGAGATTCACATGAAAATTAGGAAGCTATGCAAAGAGGCAAAAGAAACATGGCTTCAGGAAAATTGCAAGGAAATTGAAAACCGACACAACACCCGGAATACCAAATTAATGCACAAAAGAATTAATGACATCACTAACAAAAGAACACACACATCAACGGGTTGCCTAAAAACCAAAGATGGCAAAATCATAATAGAAAAAGATCAGATTTTACATGCGTGATCAGATTATGTGAAATACCTTTATGATGGTACAAGAGGAGAACAATATGGTCATAGGAATAATAATGAAGGACCATCAATTTTGAAGATGGGAGTTCAGAATGCTCTTAACCATATGAAAACTACTACCAAGACCCAGGGTAGAGATAACATCACAATAGAAATGATCAATGCCTTAGAAGAATATGGAATAGATCAAGTCACCAGACTGCTGAACGCAATATATGATACTGGAGATATACCTCCTGAATTATGTAATTCTATATTTATTGCAATCCCGAAGAAATCAGGAGCCTTGGAATGCGATCAACATCGAACAATTAGTATAATGAGCCACATCACGAAGATTCTGCTGAAAATTATCATGCAAAGAGTCAGGAAGAAAATACAACCCGAAACAGGAGAAGAACATTGTGGGTTTGTAGAAGGCAAGGGCACAGTAAATGCTGTGTATATGCTGAGAACAGTAATTGAACGTTCTATAGAAGTAAAGAAAGATCTATATCTTTGCTTTATTGACTACACAAAGGCTATCGATAAAGTGAGACAATCGACATGATAAGGATGCTTGAAGATCAACAAATTGATGGAAAAGACCTTAGACTTGTAAAAAACATATATTGGAAACAACAAGCTGCCATCATAATTGATAACAATGTAGGTCAATATCAGCCTATTAAAATGGTTTAAAATAGGGATGTGTAATGTCTCCAGATCTTTTTTTCCTGTACAGTGAAAATATTTTCAGAAATATAGAAGATATGGAAAGAATCAACATTGGGGACGATACATCCATAACATTAGATATGCAGATGATACAGTCTTGATTGCAGACAATGAACAGGACCTGCAAAATTTAGTAGATGCGGTTGTTGCACATAGTGAACAACTAGGGTTAGAACTGAAAATTATGAAGACACAGATTATGGTCGTCACTGGGAAGAAGGCAATACCACAATGTGATATACGTGTAAATGGGCATATTCTTAAGCAAGTGAATCGATACAGTTATCTCGGCACAGTCATAACATCTGATGGGAGATGCCTTGAGGAGATTGGAACAAGAATTGCCATTGTGAAGGTAGCCTTTTACAAGATGAAAAACATACTGACCAACACAAAGATATTAATTGAAACAAGAAAAAGAGTTTTGAAGTGCTACATAGAACCTATACTTTTGTATGGATGTGAAGCGTGGACAATAAACAGTCAAGCTGAAAAACAGCTGATGGCTGTGGAAATGTGGTTTCTGAGGAAAATGCAAAAATACCATGGACTGACAGAAAAACCAATGAACAAGTCCTTAAAGTAACAAATGAAGATCGTAAACTGATTAGAGACATTAGAGGTAGACAGTCAAAATTTTTTGGGCATGTTATGAGAAGAAATTAATTGGAGAACTTGGTGACGACTGGTACGATCGAAGGGAAGAGACCAAGGGGGAGAACGAGAAGTAAATACCTGGATGGCTTGGCCACGTGGCATGGTCGAGACAGGAACACAGAGCTGATCCACGACTCTGGTGATCGAGTGATATGGCAGTACATGACCACTCACGCTTATCGGCATGGCACATGATGGATGGATGGTGAGAGGAAACTAGACATGCAAGAAAGAACTAGACATGTGATAAAGAACTAGACATGGGAGGAAGGGGGAAAATCATCATCATCAAGTGCCTTGCTGATTGGCATGGGCGACCATGCTCATCCACAGCTTACGATCTCCAAAAGCATGTATCATATATCACTCTTTCATGGCACAACACACAATAATAAGAACTTTATGTATTAAGAAACGCATGCTTAGATGATTTTCCTTTGATTGCCCCCTACCACTGCTTGTTATGCTAGAGTTACTGCAACATTTAGATGAACACCATGTATTTAATTAAAAAAGGCGCGGCCATGTCGAGTTCAGTCAGCCAGTAATAACATGGTAAGTGCCGAATGACGCAGTGATCTATATATCAATGCCACTTCATGCCTCGGTTAAAGGAATTCACGCATGGGCATACATTTGTTTATACACAGGCATTTGTGTTGGGTGTGCTGGGAAGATATGGTCCCAAAGTTTTAACAGGGACACCACTCAAGGATATTAGTTGTTGGGAGTAGAGGGAGACACATTCTGGTGTATACTGTAAACAGGAACTGTAAAAGCGAAGAGTGCTAGACAGGTATAGGCGACGATTAGGACAACTATCCTTGGCATTATCGTTGTTGTTATAGAGATAATAACAGATTGGAGAAGTTATTGATGGAGGAAATACGGGCCAGACAGGGTCATGGGGTCACCTGGCTAGCTGTTATAGGGATGCTCATTGCTCTCACTGTGAGTATCAAATATGTCACCTGTCGTTGTTTTGATTCTGTGGGCGTGTGTGATTGTTTGTGTGTATGGTTGCTACACTAACGCGCATTTTAGATACAGTCAGAGACCTTACTGGCTTTTGTCCAACACTTTCAGATATGTTTATCTCTCTCTCTCTCTCTCTCTCTCTCTCTCTCTCTCTCTCTCTCTCTCTCTCTATATATATATATATATATATATATATATATATATATATATATATATGTGTGTGTGTGTGTGTGTGTGTGTGTGTGTGTGGATAAATATAAACAGACATGTAACCATAAAGTAATGACCCTAACATCCAGGGAACAAGTGAATTTATGATAACACTAATACCAAAAACAGAAATAACTAATCGTATTAGAAAGAACTAGTCATATGACAAAGGACTATTCACGATAGAAAGAACTAATTATGTAAAAATTAACTATGCATGTGAGAGAACACTACACAGGTGAGCAAGAACTAGACATTTTAGAAAGAACTAGACATGTCAGAAAGAACTAGACACATGAGAAAGAACAAGGCATATGAGAAAGAAATAGACATATGACAAAGGACTAGACATGTTAGAAAGAACTATAATGTGAAAAAGAACTTGACATGTGAGAGAAAACTAGACATGCAAGAAAGAACTAGACATGTGAGAGAAAATTAGACAAATCAGAAAGTACTAGACATGTGAGATAGAACTAGACAAATGAGAAATAACTAGACATGTGAGAAAGAATTAGTCATGTCAGGAACATCTAGACATGTGAGAGACAACCAGACATATGAGAAAGAACTATACATCTAAGAAGGAACTAGTATCGAAGAAACGGATCGTGGCAACATGTACAATATAACATGTACAATACAACATGTACACTACCACATGTACAATACAACATGTACCATACAACATTTACAATACAACATGTACAAAACAACATGTACAATACAACATGTACAATACAACATGTACCATACAACATGTACCATACAACATGTACAATACAACATGTACAATACAACATGTACCATACACCATGTACCATACACCATGTACAATACAACATGTACCATACAACATGTACCATACAACATGTACCATAACATGTACCATACAACATGTACCATACAACATGTACAATACAACATGTACAATACAACATGTACCATACAACATGTACAATACAACATGTACCATACAACATGTACCATACAACATGTACCATACAACATGTACCATACATCATGTACCATACAACATGTACCATACAACATGTACCATACAACATGTACCATACAACATGTACAATACAACATGTACCATACAACATGTACAATACAACATGTACCATACAACATGTACCATACAAAATGTACCATACAACATGTACAATACAACATGTACAATACAACATGTACACTACAACTTGTTTCAGAGTTAGTTCCTAACAGGACGTTACAATCTACCCCAACACGTATTGCCTGTTGGTGATGTACTAGACACTATCCTTATTCAGTAGTTTGTCATTTATTTCTGAACGGCTGACGCCTCATACCGTCGAAATCAACGCAAAGCGGTCTGATACTTGGGGCCGATATCGAACCCTAGACTTGGTATGTCGGGAAATTGTAAAACCCAATTTCACCATTTCCTAAGCAACAGTGCCGAGACTAATATAGATTAATGATCATATTGGCGTGACTTCAAAGCGATTATCAGTTAGGGGGACACCACATCCAGGCATTGTTGCTAATGTCGTACATCGGTCCCTTAGTACAACGAGTCACTGGGCAGATTATGTGTGCTTGCACAGGTCAAGCTACTCCCATAGTCGATACTGAATTTGCCGTGTGAAGTCTTAGGCTCACGGTTAGTTTAGGCCAAGGTATATGGCGTGGGGTGTGGAGTGTTAGGCTCACGGTTAGTTTAGGCCAAGGTATATGGCGTAGGGTGGTCCATTCCATTTCTCATTGCCTTTCCTTCCCTGAAAATTCCCACAACAGTTTCTGACACCCACAGAGCAATACTGATGGGACACAATGACAAACAACTCATGGGACAAAATAATCTATCTCCGCCTACTCATGGGACACAATCATCTATTTACGACTATTTATGGGGCTGGCCGAGTGGATAGAACGCCGGACTCTCATTCGGGAGACCCGGGTTCGATCCCCGGTAAGGTGCGGGATTTTTTTCTGTCGGGGGCAAAAAGAAAATCCTAACCTGCACAGCTCGCGGCGACTGCACTAGCCAGGCGGCCTTTATTCCTCAGGCTCAAAGACCCCTCTGCCATACACCGCAAGGTACTATATTGGCAGTAAATGACAGTTTTTTGTTTTTTATGGGGCACAATAATCTATTTGCGACTATTTATGGGGCACAATAATCTATTTGCGACTATTTATGGGGCACAATAATCTATTTACGACTATTTATGGGGCACAATAATCTATTTGCGACTAGGCCTGTACTCCGAGCATGGTCTTGTCTTGGAGGGCAAGTCCGCTAATCACCTCACCATTTCGGTGCAATTTTACACACACACATAAACACACACACACACAAACACCTACACACACACACACACACACACACACACACACACACACACACACACATATATATATATATATATATATATATATATATATATATATACTTATTGTAATGTGATTGTGTGTAAGGTCTTAGTCAGATATGACTGAGCTACCGTATAACAGTAGACGGTACTACCTGCTTTCTGTTAGCGCCAAACGTTGGGCGGCGCTTACCAAACCCGACACCCCACATTGTGCCAACGGCTTCGGGCGGAAGAGAGCAACTGGGAGGGTACAAGCTTTACCCTGCTGCGAGGAAATGCAAGCTAAAGACATAATGTCATGGCAGGGCAGACCAGGCCCTAAGCCTTGGTTGGCGGCTGGTCTAGGATCGAAGCTCCGACAGGCGGACAGTTAGAGCATTGCTTTGCTGATCCGGCAGCTTCTGCAGCTTGTCTTGTTCCAGATGTAGGGGTGTTACCTTTCCTCTGGAGTGAACTAGGCAGGCTGCATGGGCAACACATGATATCTGTATTCTAGCCCAGGCTTTGTGCTATGGAGAGGCAATAACTCCATCCCTGGTCTTAACTGGTCTCGTAAGTCACCGATCGTGTGAGACGTAAGATGGTGCATAATGGTGGAAATAACCACGTGTTCACATGCACCCACTGTGAACGGACATTTACAACGCAAATTGGCCTTATCAGTGACATTCGCTACCGCCATAGGTAAAAGTTATTATGCCTTTTTAAAGCACAAACTATCGTCTGTCAAGACGGCAAGGTGCCAATGCGATATTTTTATATACGCTGTTAGCAAGGAACTTCAAGATAACACACACACACACACACACACACACACACACACACACACACTGTGTGTGTCATCTTGAAGTTCCTTACTAACAGGTGTGGTTACCACGCCCCACGGCTCAAGATTTACAGGAGAATATGATGATTATTATGTGAATGTGATTGTTATGTGTAATGTGATTGTTATGTCAATGTGATTGTTATGTGTAATGTGATTGTTATGTCAGTGTGATTGTTATGTTTAATGTGATTGTTATTTGATGTAATTGTTATGTGAATGTGATGATTATTGTGTGAATGTGATTGTTATGTACATGTTATGATTGTTATGTGAATGTGATTGTTATATCAATGTGATTGCTCTGTCAATGTGATTGCTCTGTCAATGTGATTGGTATGTAAATGTGATTGTTATGTGAATATAATGATTGAAATGAGAATGCTGTTGTTTTGTGAATGTGAAAATGAACGGCTGTAAAGAACTGTCTCTGGCTGCCTGTCTTTATCTCACTTTACTTCTTGTCTTTTTTAATCTGACCTGAAGTTACCATACGTTTCCGGTGTCTTCCTCTAATTGGCCTAATCTGTTGACTGTTTTTCACACATGATTAGTTGTCTTTATGTCCTTGTCATGTTGACGACATTTATATTACTAAATTTACCTTCCCGGGGTATTTTCAGCTATCTTTGTAATTCAGATTTCAATACTTCAATATATATGTTTCTTGTTTGCTAATTGTCGAGAGCTCACAGCCATTTAAAACAAAAAAACTGATTCAATGAAATAAGCAAAAATTCTTCGTCGAACTTCCAGTTCCAAGAACGTATTGTATACTATCTTCTTCATGTTATCAAATGCTGTATTTGCTTGTGCTAATCTGTTCTTTGCTTATGTTCAACATCTCCCATATGGTGTCTGCAATCTAATTAAGTATTTTCATTTCTGGACCTATCCAAACTAATGTCTTTGACTTTTATTGTACATTTGGCTCGATCAGTTTCTTTAATTTCACCATTACTTTTGTCTTCTTAAAATTATTACTTTACTTCTGTCTTACTATACTTATTACATTACGTCTGTCTTATTACAATTAATATAATTATTTCTACCTTTTTTACAGTTACTTCTACCTTATTACAATAATTAATACAATTTCTGTAGTATTACTATTATAACCATTACTTCTACTTTATTTCAATTATTATATTACTTCAGTCTTACTACAATTAATACCATTACTTCTGTCTTCTTGCTATTATAATCTAAGTCCTACAGTTATTACCAGTACTCATGCCGTATTACCTTTATTACCATTGCTTCTGTCTTATTACAATTATTACCATTGCTTCTGTCTTATTTATTTATTAGAGCTTTTTATTTGCCCCTGACAGAGAAAAAAAAAATAAACACCTTACCGAGGTTCGAACCAGGATCTCTCGATGGAGAATCCGGCATCTTAGCCACTCGGCCAGCCGCTCCTCATATATATACACACACACACACACACACACATACCCACAAGCCAGAACACACTATCCCGGATGTCCCCCAGAAACAACTTGTCTATGGATGTGCTATGTCAGTTCAAAAGCTAGGCAAGGTCACGGTAGAATGGAGTTAAATGCCGGCCCATTTACTTGTCACCTTTCTCTCCCATTAAAGAATGCTACGTGCACGCAGATCGTTCTGGCCTAAATCCATAAATTGTTTTCTTCCGGGTGTATGTAGCACTCCAGGAAACTGACCGCATATATCGATGTTGTACATTCTGGTAGACTGTATACAGACCGTATCTTGATGTTGTACATTCTGATACTGTATCCACATCGTATCTTGATGTTGTACATTCTGTTAGACTGTATGCAGACCGTATCTTGATGTTGTACATTCTGACAGATTGTGTGAAGACAGTATCTTGACGTTTTACTTCTGACAGATTGTGTGAAGACAGTATCTTGATGTTGTACATTCTGACAGATTGTGTAAAGACAGTATCTTGATGTTGTACATTCTGACAGATTGTGTAAAGACAGTATCTTGATGTTTTACATTCTGACAGATTGTGTAAAGACAGTATCTTGATGTTGTACATTCTGACAGATTGTGTGAAGACAGTATCTTGATGTTGTACATTCTGACAGATTGTGAGAAGACAGTAACTTGATGTTGTACATTCTGATAGATTGTGTGAAGACAGTATCTTGATGTTGTACATTCTGATAGATTATGTGCAGACCGTATCTTGATGTTGTACATTCTGACAGATTGTGTGAAGACAGTATCTTGATGTTGTACATTCTGATAGATTGTGTGAAGACAGTATCTTGATGTTGTATATTATGCTAGACTGTATTCAGACCTATCTTGATGTTGTCCATTCTGATAGATTGTGTGAAGACAGTATCTTGATGTTGTATATTATGCTAGACTGTATTCAGACCTATCTTGATGTTGTACATTCTGATAGATTGTGTGAAGACAGTATCTTGATGTTGTGCATTCTGACAGATTGTGTGAAGACAGTATCTTGATGTTGTACATTCTGACAGATTGTGTGAAGACAGTATCTTGATGTTTTACATTCTGACAGATTGTGTAAAGACAGTATCTTGATGTTGTACATTATGACAGATTGTGTGAAGACAGTATCTTGATGTTGTACATTCTGATAGATTGTGTGAAGACAGTATCTTGATGTTGTACATTCTGATAGATTGTGTGCAGATGGTATCTTGATGTTGTACATTCTGACAGATTGTGTGAAGACAGTATCTTGATGTTGTACATTCTGATAGATTGTGTGAAGACAGTATCTTGATGTTGTATATTATGCTAGACTGTATTCAGACCTATCTTGATGTTGTACATTCTGATAGATTGTGTGAAGACAGTATCTTGATGTTGTATATTATGCTAGACTGTATTCAGTCCTATCTTGATGTTGTACATTCTGACAGATTGTGTGAAGACAGTATCTTGATGTTGTACATTCTGATAGATTGTGTGAAGACAGTATCTTGATGTTGTATATTATGCTAGACTGTATTCAGACCTATCTTGATGTTGTACATTCTGATAGATTGTGTGAAGACAGTATCTTGATGTTGTATATTATACTAGACTGTATTCAGTCCTATCTTGATGTTGTACATTCTGACAGATTGTGTGAAGACAGTATCTTGATGTTGTACATTCTGATAGATTGTGTGAAGACAGTATCTTGATGTTGTATATTATGCTAGACTGTATTCAGACCTATCTTGATGTTGTACATTCTGATAGATTGTGTGAAGACAGTATCTTGATGTTGTATATTATACTAGACTGTATTCAGTCCTATCTTGATGTTGTACATTCTGATAGATTGTGTGAAGACAGTATCTTGATGTATATTATGCTAGACTGTATTCAGACCTATCTTGATGTTGTACATTCTGATAGACTGTGTGCAGACCGTATCTTGATGTTGTACATTCTGATAGACTGTGTGCAGACCTATCTTGATGTATCTTGTATCTTGATGCTTATCGGCATGGCACACGATGGATGAATGGAGGCTTCATTTTATATTCTGCTAGGCCGGTCTCATGGCGAAGGGAAAATTTCAGATAGCGATGGTAAACTACAAAACATAAGACGTGCAAGACATCAACAGCAGCTGAAAAATGCTGGTGTCGACTGCAATGTCCTGTAAATAGGATATGCAACACAAAAAAAAAATTACTGCATCCGGGCCATATTTTGATGTTGCACAGGTTACCTCTGTCTTCCATTTATATCTTTGGTACCCTCTAGCTTGATATTCCTATACTAATGCATGCATGTGAAATACAGAGAACAAGCAGGCACGCTGAGAAACATCTAATGGCAATGAAAATGTTTATCGGAAAAAAGAAAAAAAAAAAACTGCTGCCGGTAAGTCCGTCGTCGAGGTATACAAAGTCGGAAAAGCCAGACTCGCGATGATGCTGCATGAGTCACCAGGTGAGACAATAAGCCAGACATGGGACAACGGATACTCACGCAAACCTCAGGTCCGGTATGACATCACACTGATGTTGGACAACAGAATGCCTTCATCCGACATACAGGACTTCGCGTTGGAGCTCAAGCCAACGAACACAAGCAAGAAAGCAAGCGAGACAGTCCGCGGCTACCAACTGGCGCTCAGGTGGGAAGAAAGCGGGAGGTTGGCAGCGTAGTCGATTCGATGCAAAGTTATCTCAAGATAAAGGAAGCAATGGGGCACAGCCAGTCCAGTAGGCAAGGCTTCGACTACCAAAACGACAGTCAATGGTGGTCAAAAGCGTTGACCAAGCAGCGCAGAGAATGATGGTCCAGGAGATCCGTGAAGGAGATGACAACAAGAGAATGCTAAAGGATGTTCAGCAGCACAGCAAGGTCAGTGGGTGGCATGGAAGCGGACACAGCAATGGCTCCTCACGTGGAACAACAAAGACGCATATCGCCATTACGGTTAAGCTTCGCTGACTGATCTCTTTACGACGTTGTACCAAGAGCTGCTAACAAGGTCAAATGGCGCCAGTCCGACAGCCTGGTGTGTTTCCACTGTAAAAGAAGCCAGAGTACAAAAAAAACACTAGAACACTAGAGCATCTTTCTCTGGGTGAAAAGTGACCCGTGGGCAAGGCGATCAACGTGGTGCCATTGTAACCAGGTACTTACGAGCTGGCAGCCATAGTTAATGTAGCGGGCAGAGAGAGGGGGCATTTCCAGGAACGGATGGATACGATTCCTGAAAGCAGGACACAAACCGACTGGTAGAAAGGTTTGCCGTCTATCCTCGAGGGCATGGGTAGCTTGGAGGCGACTGTAAATCTTTGAATCCGTGGCCAATACCCTGCGATAATCCGGGAGTTTCAGATGCTACCCGATATATACTCATTAGTCCTCATGACATGAAAAAGGTTAATTACCTTTGTTTTTATTAACATCGACTGTGCGTTGAAGTACATTTGTTCTTTCACTGAGACGCTGCCGTCATAAGGAGGCCACGGGGTCGAATCCTAATGTCTTCATCAAAGTTTTGAATGTTAAATTCTCTAGTACTTCCTCTATTCTCTACTTCATTCCTCTACTTCTGGCAGTACTGATCGATACCAGTGAATTTCGTTCTCATGTAATGTCACAAGTCTCAAAGGTTGCCCAGCAAACCAACTTTGACACTGGATTTCTCTTAACTTACCAATTTTCCGCTGTCTGTCTTTTTTGTTGTTGTTGTTGAACAGTATAGATTTAAAACTGCCCGGCATTATCTTGACTTTCTGTAATTAATGTGTCAAGATGTGATTCTGGAATGATATATGGAAGAATGTGAAAATTAGAACCAGAACAGTCCAACAACCACTCATACCAGTGTCAAGTGTTATTTCTGACAACGCTAGGTACTGTCTAGCAATAAATCATACTGTACTCACGACAGCTTTAGGACACACCGTGTCAGCGCTTTATTATGCCGACACCCATATAACGGGCCATGACATGTCCAATGTCAAAGTGACTGCTGGCGTCTTAAAGTGGTGTTAACCACAGCTAACTCATAGTACCACCAGTAAGTCAACAGAATGCACCATGAGCAGATATCATTGGGACCCACATTATTGTGACCCACATCAAACGCATCCTCGCCCTTGGCATATTCTTCGCAGACACCGCATATGAAAGCTGTTTAAACGTTTCTCTTGGTGTGAGTTAAGTTGACCAGGTTTCACTGCCATAAAGAAGAGTTCTGAAAACACAGGCTTGATGGACCAGGACATCTAGTTTCCACTTTGTCATTCTTACTGATGTCGCAAACCTTATATTCATTCATCAAGTGCCGTGCAGATAAGCGTCGGTGGTCATGGTTAGCCATCCCACACTATCATCCGTCTAGGAACAAGTCTGCTCTTTCACCGCCAAAAACAATATATATATATACCTTATACAACTCACTAGCTGGAGAGTTAGCGACGTAGATAGGGAACTGCGCTGATAATGTCATGAGCACGATGGGACAAGGGCTCATCGCCTGGGTCTCGTCGCCTGCTAAGTGAGGGAAAGATTGGCCGCCCATTCCCCCGTGCATTCAGGTCTACACAATATAATAATGGCCCTATTACATCACAGACCCACATCAGTAAATTGCTTAGGGACATATTATTATTATTATTATTATTATTATTATTATTATTATTACTATTATTATATTTCACGGTGTTATATCATCCATTTATACCGCCCAGTGAAGTATTCCAGTAGGTTTATTGTCCTCATTCATGTCCCAGTCTTTACAGGCCGTATCTTCTGACTACATTACGGTTCCGGATCTGACCTTCTCAAACCAGACTCGGTTTAACACAACCATGGACAATTCGGACCTGGACGAACCCAGGAAGGCGGAGATCAGGAAAGCGCTGGTACCCCAGGTTTGTCTCTGGTGTAGTTCGTCGCGATGAGCCGATGTATGAGTGAGTTTGTCTGCTTGCGTGTCAGGTTAATTTGTATGTTGGAATGTTGGTTAATTGATTTGTTGGTTTGACGGTTGATTAATGCGTTGGTTATTTGGTTGTTTCATTGGTAAATTGGTCGAAGAAAACTTTAGATTTCAAAACATTGACGAAATCTTTTGTTCCATAAACATTGAAGAAAACGTTAGTTCCCAAAACATTGAAGAAAACTTTAGTTCCATAAACATAGAAGCAAACTTCAGTTCTAAAATCCTTTCCTTGTACTCATTTGAGGTCTTAACGGCGTAGAAAACTGACGCATACAGAGCATCATACCTCGAAAACTGAAACACTTCGGCCGTATTACAGGTCATAGAGGTGTAGTAAGAACAATGATGGAAGTCATGGGAGAAGCATGGGTCGACCAGCACCAAGATGGACACAAGACAATGAAGCCACATTGGGCATGCACATATACCAGGAGAGGACAGCGGAAGCCAAACCATTTGACTTGTTGCCTTTTAATAAAATCTAGCGCTGCTTAAACCTCCACTTTAGTCCTGATTTCTTCATTTCTGATTTTCTCTCTTCTTGGTACACTGAGTATTCTTCTCGGGAATCTTATATCTGTTGTGATTTTTTCCTTTCTCTTTTTCTCTCTTTGTCCAGGTTTGGCATTTTTAGCATAGAGTTGATAGGAAGATTGTGTTATAGGGTGTTTTCTTAGTAGCTAATGATACGTTCTTGAGTATTGGTGGCATTTGTCAATGAGTTCGTTTGCATTATTGAATCTATTTTCGATCTCGTCTTCTGATTTGCCATTTGATGTTATTATACTTCTTAAGTACTTGAAGCTCGTTCTTGTTTCAGGGGGTGTTCTTGTAGTTGAACCTTCGTGGTGGTTTTCTCTTCTTCTTTGGTTATAGTCATTACCTCTGTTTTACTGATGCTAATTTTCATGTTATGTTCCTCACACATTTCGTTAAGACTATTCATGTAGTCTTGTAATTATGTTTCTGATTTTGCTATTAGTGCTTGATAGCTCTCAAATAGCAGTTATTTAATGGTGTAATTTGTCATTAGTTCTTCTTCTGTGTTCTGTTCATCATGCAGTGTTCTTGCGGTCTCTGTTTGGCTGGTTTCTTTACTTATACTGTTTATACAGGTTATGAGCAAGAAAAATGGGGGGGGGGGGGGGGGGCACAACCTTGTCGGAATCCAGATCTTATGGTGAAGGGTTCTGAGTGTCCTCCATTTGTTCTCACTATGCATTCACTGTTCTTGTATACGCTTCTACATAATTTTGTTAGATGTGTACTGACTCCATATCGTTAAAGGACTTCTCACAGCTTGTTTCTTGGTCGACAAAGGATAAGTGGAGTGTTTCATTAAATATGATTGATATTTCAATAAGTTATCTAAGAGCAAAGATGGCATCTGTGCATGTTTTGTTTTCCCTAAATCCAAGTTGTGTATTGATTAGCTGGGGTTCTTTTGTAGTTCGGAATCTTTTCTCAAAATGTTTGCAAAATATTTTTCCATTATGACTCAAACGGAATATGCCTCTGTATTGTGTATAGTTGAATTGCCTTTGTTTTTCCAAATTGGAATAATTATGGCGTTTCACCAGTCTCTTGGTGTCTGTTATTCTAACCAAACATGGATAAATAGTCTATGTAGCCATGCTGCTCCTACTTCTCTTGCTGCTTTAAGTAGTTCACTTTGTATTTCATCTTTTCCCGGTGATTTATTCAATGGGGCTAATCTGACGACTCCTTTAATTACTTTTTTCAATACGTCTGGTTCTAGTTTTTTCGATGGCGTCTGTGTTAGTTTCCTAAGTTCCTATGGCATTTGATTGAATGTTGAAAAGTTGTTCGAAGTGCTGACTTCAGTTTAACAACTTAAAATAGGCAGCATCTATTAGATCCCCCACCCCTAACCTTTCCCCCAGGACATGCTGATGTGGTGGAAAACGAGCAGACAGACAGATTAACAGATTGACCAGGTCTGCACCGCTGGTTGGGGTATTGGTCCAAGATAAGGCAGACATGGTCACGGCCTTTTGGGATAGTGTTTATAGTGCAGAAGAACAATTAGAGCTTTACGACCTGGAGAGAATGGTTAGTCGTTTATCGTTAGTCGCTGTTCCAACTTCACGGCAAAGTGTCGCCTCACAATGCTCTGTTCCTGTACCAGTGATTATCACATAAAATGCTCCTCACTGACCCATGTGAAAAGTGGAAGAGACAGCAGTCCGGACAAACCAACAGAACACACTGACATACATGCATAAGACCACTGTCAGAATGTCAACACACCAATTCGCCACGAAAGTTACAGTTCATCGTTTACAGGGGCGTTAGTCACTAAAAAATGAGAGGATGCTGCAGCAAAAAGTGGCCAGAGGATCTGACTGACATTCAGAACTCCGAGGAAAGGCCAGACTAACACATAATTAGACGGCTACTGGTGCCGTTAGTATTGAGTCTGTTCACTGGCTGCTGAAGATGGGGACGCAGCACGTATTGTAAATGTCCGGAGTGTTGTGACATCGGTTGTTGAGTCAGCCTCTTCACCGTGCAGCGTTGACTGAGCGAGACTGAGCATCTGCTAGTTCACCCTGAGTGTCATCATGTCGATTGCGTATTTATAATTAACCAAAGAATTCTTTATGCTGCCTGGTGGTGTCTTCTTTCAGTTACCATATCTTCCATCGCCGTTCTTTCAATGTCATTGTTTATTTATCAGAGAATGACTGAGGGTAACAGTTCTATTCTCTCTTGCAGCTGGCCCATGTGTTTGCAAATGTCACGGGGTTTAAGTCTGTAGAGGTCAAAGAGATAACCATTGAGTAAGTATTTACGTTAATGTGTCTTCTGTTGTTCTCCATCATTGTCATTACCCTCATTGTTGTCGTCGTCACTGTCTCATCATCACCATCATCATCACCGTCGTTGTTGTGCTCAGTATGAAAATCACCATATTCACCATTCTCTTCACCATCAATCTCATTAACATCATCAGAAGCATCTTCACCAGTCATGTCACCGTAATCATCATCATCATCAATATCATCATCACAACGATTACGGCGTCACTGTTTTACCTTAGTCATTCAGTCTACAAGAATATTACTGTATACAAACGAAGAACGTTTTTTGCCATAAGTCACTGTCCTCGAAAGTTAGAAAAAGTGTTTTTGCTTGTTACATAGAACAAGTTTTAACATACAGCTGCGAATCCTGGACAATTAGCAAAATTAGCATATCCTTTACAGGACGTCGCAGTCAACACCAGAAATAATTGCTGTTCTGATCTCATGGAATGTTTATATTCAGTAGTAATTAGCAAACAAGTAACAAAATTCCTGGAAGCCTTGGAGATGTGGTTGTATAGAGGAATGCTGAATATTAATTGTAAAGCCAAACTGAGCAATCAAGACGTTTTACGGTAAGCTGTGTCGCAAAGACAACTTATCACAATCAGAAATCGGCAGTCATTGTGTTTTGGCCACGTTATGAGACGACAAAAACTGGAACATGTTGTGATAACTGGAAAGATTTGTGGAAAGAGAGATAAAGGAAGACAGCGTGAAATGATTATTGACACTCTTGTGTTTTGGCACGGGAGTCAACACACGAACTTATCCATGACGTCGGAGATCGTAGTTTGTTGAGAGGAATGATCGTCCACGCCAGCCGCCAAGGCACTGGATGATGATGATTACTGTATAATCAGAACATGGTTCAGGACTGCAGAACATCTAAGTCTAAGAAGGTCGTCACTGCGGCGGTTCATTGGTTGGGGAACAACAGCACACACATGTAAATGTAACGGCCTCACAGAACATGCTGAGTCGGGTGGAGACAGACATGTAGTCATTGTAACGGTCTCACAGAACATGCTGAGACGGGTGAAGACACACATGTCGTAATTGTAACGGACTCACAGAACATGCTGAGACGGTTTATGACACATATGTCGTGATTGTAACGGACTCATAGTCCATGCTGAGACGGGTGAAGACAGACATGTTGTAATTGTAACGGACTGACAGAACATGCTGAGACGGGTGAAGACACACATGTTGTAATTTTAACGGACTCACAGAACATGCTGAGACAGGTGATGACACATATGTCGTTATTGTAACGGACTCACAGACCAGGCTTCGTGTAGAGTGGCATGCTTCAATTACACATCAAAGAGAGCATCCGTTGGATCTTTTGTCCCTAGGGCTGGTGTGTTTGGAAACGAGCAAGCGGACAGGTTGGCTGGATCTGCCCCGCTGGGTGGAGTATTGATGCACGACATGGCAGATGTGGTCTGGGTGAAGTATTGATGCACGACAACACAGATGTTATTAGAGCCTGTTCGGATGATGTGTATGTAGTGTGGACTAACATTTACCCCATCATTGTGTGGAGAAAATGTTGCGGCGGGGAGTGACCAGGATATCTGGCCTAGACGCAGTACTCCGTGGACAGGCAGACGGAAACAGTATCAAACTGCAGCTGGTACCATTAGTTTATGACTCTTTGCTGGTTGTTGAAGATGAGGACGGATCGCGTATAAGAATGTCCAGAATGCTGCCATGTCGGCTCTTGACTCAACTCAACTCAGCTCAGCTCCGCTCAACTCAGCTCAACTCAACTCAGCTCAACTCAACTCAGCTCAACACTGCACGAGCGGAATGGTCGGGATAAGCCCAGGATTGTAATGTTTCCTCCACGGGCTATGGGCATTAATTTAATTACTAAATGGTGGGAAAACTATATGAAATAGCTGAGCTTCAATATTTGAGGATGAAAAATGAACCACACGAAAACAAGCAGCACTCAACGTGTTAGTGAACATATTGAGCAAGATTTCACACTGAAGATAGATGGACAAGGCAAGTAAATTACATAGACCTGACGACTTGAAGCCAGAAAGTAGTAGAGGTACAGTAGAAATAATGTATAGCCTGTTCATTCATTCATTCATTCGTTCATTCATTGATTCATTCATTGATTGATTGATTGATTGATTCATTCATTCATTCATTCATTCATTCATTATGTGCCATGCCATAAGCGTGGGCGGTCATGTTCTGCCATCTCACTCTATCACCAGAGTCGTGGATCAGCTCCGTGTTCCTGTCTCGACCATGCCACGTGGCCAGGCCATCCTGGTATTTAATTCTTGATCTTCCTCTTGGTCTGTTTCCTTCGAACTTGCCAGTTGGCACCAAGTTCTCCAATTCATTTCTTCTCATAACATGCCCAAAATATTTTGACTGTCTACATCTAATGTCTCTAATCAGTTTACGATCTTCATTTGTTTCTTGAAGGACTTGTTCCTTGGTTTTTCTATCTGTCCATGATATTCTTTGCGTTTTCGTCAGAAACCACATTTCCACAGTCATCAGATGTTTTTCAGCTTGTTCACACGACGATAGTCTGTTCACACGACGATAACTGTAGCTTGCAATTGCCACACTGAAACCAAAGAAATCCCCAGACTTCATTATTCACTAAAACAGTGAGATAATCAAACACGTTCGAAGAGGATTATTAAAAAAAAAACTACTGGACACATTCCAGTAAAAGCTGGACTACTGGTATCGTGTACGGGTGTGGAGGGAGGTTGTTGTGTTACCGATGTCATGGAAATACTACAGTGACCTCTGACAATATACCTGTACACCTTAAGAGTTTCTCCTGTAAGACTATGGAATGTGTAATGAAAAACGGGATCAAATGGTTTCCCGCATAGCAAACACGTCTTAGCATTATAGCTAGCACGCAGAGGCCAGCGTGGCTGAACTCTTAAACTTTCGGTGTGCTGATGCCGAGGTAGCATGTACGCCCCTACACCGGTCAATTGGGTTAAATGTGGACTTCTCGTCCTTGACTTTGGGACGTAAATTACAAGTACCTCTGAAGTCGGAATGAGTTCTCCTGATGGCGAGGGAACTGGTAACAGGGAAAGCTAATCCACACGCAAAAATAAATCCAGTGCACTAGAAGGCGTAACCTAGTAAATCTAGTAACTCACAAACATCCAGTAAATACTGGGGTTGATTGCAACGTTCTGAAAAGTACATGTAACTGACAGGACGTACTTTGCGCTTTCCGCCTATACCCACCTGTCGACTAACCTACCCACCTACTGATCGACTACGGTTCTATCTTCCTGATTTACACGTCCACTAACACGCACATCCCTGTACTTCTCATGATTGACAGCTGCGGTTTGATGGAGGTCGTGTCTATTACATATTCCACAGTGAACAAAATGAAATCCTGGTGGCCAGTTGGACAGTTCGACTCGACAGGAATGACCCCGCATTTGTCAATGCCACACCGGAAGAGATCGGCGACATCGTCAGACCCCAATTGGAGGAGGCGAGTAAAGTGTACAGGGATCTCATTGTCCTTGACACCTCCAAGCATGCGAGCTCATCGACTCCAGGTGACATCTCCGTGTGTTTTATGTGTACGGAAAATACTGAACTATGCATTCAAGATGACATTTCGACAGTGTATTCATATCCAGGTCAGCCACATTGACATTGACATTCTCATGACATGCCCAAAGGAAGACACTCTTGGAGAACCAATTCTGATTTTCAGAAATCATATTGTGTTTTCTCTATGTTGGAGTTAACTACTTGGTGTAACAATTATTGTGTGGGTAGAAGATTTAACCGTGACATGTAGACTGGACAGTGTGGGACAGTGTGTGGTAGAAGATTTAACTGTGACATGTAGACTGGACAGTGTGGGACATTGTGTTGATGGAAGATCTAACTGTGACATGTAGACTGGTCAGTGTAGGATATTGTGTTGGTAGAAGATCTAACTGTGACATGTAGACTGGATAGTGTAGGACATTGTGTGAGAAGAAGATTTAACTGTGTCATGTATACTGGACAGTGTGGGACAGTGCTTGGGTAGTAGATCTAACGTTGACATTTGGACTGGACAGTGGCCACTTCATCCTACTCTCTCAAGTTTCCATCTGCCCTGGGGGTTTGTGAACAAGCACAAGGCATCTCATAGAACGTTCGATGAACTTCCCTGGGATAATAGAGAGGGTGGGGGAATGGGAGGTATAGTTATGAACCAGTTTATGTCTTCTATATAGTGTGCGTACGTGTTGGTGTGGGTGTGTGTGTGCACGTGTGCGTATGTGTGTGTGTATGTGTGTGTGTGTGTGTGTGTTTTACTTAACATGGGCGACCAGGTCAATTACAGGTTAGATTGTCCACATAGGGCTGGCCCTGGCTTCAATCCTATCAAATGTAGGCCAACATGGACGAATGGATAAGAAGGTTCGCCCTCACACGTCCGGTATACTGATGGCGAAGTAGCGAGTTCAACTCTGCATCCGTCAGTTGCTTGCTTGCTTGTGTTCGTTGGCTTGAGCTCCAACCCGAAGTCCTGTATGTCGGATGTAGGCATTCTGTTGTCCAACATCAGTGTGATGTCATACAGGAAATGAGGTTTGCGTGAGTATCCGTTGTCCCGTGTCTGGCTTATTGGTGTGCAGACTGGTGGTTCCTCGCCGTACAGGCAGACACTCTCCGACTTCGGAGGAATCATCCGTCAGTTGAACTATTTAAAATGTTGACTCCTTTTCCTTCCTCTTGGGGACGTATATTGCAAGTTCCTATGAAGTCGGAGTGAGTTCGGTTGAAGGCGAGGTACACTGGTTATAGGGATAGCTAACCCACAAGCAAGAATCAGTTCAGTGTGAACTACGTTCAAGTTTATAGTGAGCGAAAAACAAACATCCCAGCAACTGAAGGAATGTGTTTGTTCTCCATCGGTATTATTGTGAGCTCGATCGACCCTCGAGAAATGGCACGGGATAAAGTATAGGAATTTTGTGGAATAAAGCAGCGTAAGCTTGTTACACCATAGCCGAGCAAGTCTATACGCTTACCACCATTCGGAAGTATCTGGCACGGGTTGAAACCTGTATGGATATGGGAATAAAGGTTAAATAGATACGTTCTTCACTGTATTGTTATTATTATCATCATTATCTCCAGTATCGCCAATATTACCATCATAATCTCCATTATCACCATTACCATCAGAATAATGATCATTATTATCATTATACCATAGTCATTATCATCATAATCATCACCATTATCATTGCCACTTCGCGAATATGGTAGGGCGAGGATATGCTCTTTGTTTGGCGGTGTTTTTGTTTCAGCTTCCTAGGGGTAGGAGTTGTTACTTCACGCCTCATGTCTATGTCGTCACCGTCGTTACTTCACTCTCGGCTTCGTTGTCTGCACCGAGAGAAGGACTCGTTACTTGAATATTCATCTTCCCTTTGCTGATTACTATTCAACACTTTACTTTGCTGCTGGCTCACTAGGGCTATTTATCTTTCCTCTGCTGCTTACTATTCAACACTTTACCTTACTGATGGTTAACTCTACCGTTCTCTACAGACTGTGTCAACTCACTATCGAACACAACTCGGCACTCCGACACAAAAGTGACTCGGACTCAATTGTAGGTTTTCGTCTATATTCACAATAAACACTCTAGAATAGACATTATCATAATCATGTGTTCCACAATGTCTTATATATACAACACTTCTAAACACTTAATAAAATAGTGGCATTATTTAAGCCATAGCTATCTTCTCTACATGGTGCGTCCACACTGGTCGATACCCACGGCTTGAATCCCCTTGTCACCTGGGCAAAATCATGTCTCTTGCTCCGGTGGCAACCTCGGTGTGCCCCGTGAGTAACAAACCCACGATTGTCACGTCCTTCTGCATGATCATCTTTCAACATGCCACGAGCTCCAATTCGCCTCATGGCAATAATCATTATTATCATCATAATATTCATCATCATTATTATCATCATCGTCATTGTCATCATACTCATCACCATTATCATCATCATAATAGTCAGCATCATAATAGTCATCATGATCATTATCATTATCATCATCAATATCGACATCATCATCACTAACATAATAATCACTACCGCCATAATCATTATAACCATAGCCTGTTCTTGCCTTCCACCTTCCCAGATGCCGATGGAGACAACAACCTTGCACTGGGGCTCGGGCTCGGACTCGGGCTTGGCCTTCCAGCGCTAGCCTTGTTGATTCTGGCCGTCGTCCTGCTGGCACGGAGGAAGAAAACACCCCCACCGAAACCGCCCATGTCCAGCTCCCTTGGGACGAGCAGTCGCTTCAGTGAAGGCTCTTCCGACCTGGATCAGAAAAATTACAGATACACGCACAGCGTCAATGGTAGGTATATAAAAGTCAATCTCTGATGTATCCTCACCTACAAGTACATGCCAGTCCATCTCTGATGTTCCACGCCTTCAGGTGTATGCCAGTCCATCTCTGATGTATCCCCACCTTCAAGTGTATGCCAGTCCATCTCTGATGTATCCCCACCTACAGGTGTATACCAGTCCATCTCTGATGTTCCACACCTTCAGGTGTATGCCAGTCCATCTCTGATGTATCCCCACCTACAGGTGCATGCCATTCTATCTCTGATGTATCCCCACCTACAGGTGTATGCCATTCTATCTCTGATGTATCCCCACCTACAGGTACATGTCAGTCCATCTCTGATGTATCCCCACCTACAGGTACATGTCAGTCCATCTCTGATGTATCCCCACCTACAGGTGTATGCCATTCTATCTCTGATGTATCCCCACCTACAGGTGTATGCCATTCTATCTCTGATGTATCTCCACCTACAGGTACATGCCATTCTATCTCTGATGTATCCACACCTTCAGGTACATGTCCATCTCTGATGTATCCCCACCTACAGGTGCATGCCATTCTATCTCTGATGTATCCCCACCTACAGGTGTATGCCATTCTATCTCTGATGTATCCCCACCTACAGGTACATGTCAGTCCATCTCTGATGTATCCCCATCTACAGGTACATGTCAGTCCATCTCTGATGTATCCCCACCTACAGGTGTATGCCAGTCCATCTCTGATGTATCCCCACCTTCAGGTGTATGCCAGTCCATCTCTGATGTATCCCCACCTTCAAGTGTATGCCAGTCCATCTCTGATGTATCCCCACCTTCAGGTACATGCCAGTCCATCTCTGATGTATCCCCACCTTCAGGTGTATGCCAGTCCATCTCTAATGTATCCCCACCTTCAGGTACATGCCAGTCCATCTCTGATGTATCCCCACCTTCAGGTGTATGCCAGTCCATCTCTGATGTATCCCCACCTACAGGTGTATACCAGTCCATCTCTGATGTATCCCCACCTTCAGGTGTATGCCAGTCCATCTCTGATGTATCCCCACCTTCAGGTGCTTCTCCGACACGGTCATATATAAAATACACTGTAGGGATCTCCGGGACTCGTTTGTATGACTTAAGGCGTATTTGATATATATTGCTAGACCCGTATTTTTATAGAACAGTAGATATTCGTTGAAGGATGTGGTCTGGCCCACGTTGGCCATCTTGACTCCTTAAGACATTTCCGGGCAGCCATTTAGGCTTGGCTGACCTTCGTGTCCATGTCAGATTAACACAATCCGCCTTGATGATTATTCGAATTCATGATCACTAACTAGGCCGGCAGGCGGGCTTCAAGCTGATACACCACTTCGGCTCCCTTCAACGTTATGTGATTGTTAGTACATGTCTTATATAACATTCACGGTAGGTTAGTGTTTGTACATATCTTTTATATCATCAATTGTAGATAGTTGGTGGTAAATACCATGTATAACATCAAAGGTATGTGATTGTTAGTGAAACTCTCATAAAACATCAAGGGTAGGTGGTTGTTGGTGCATTTCTATACAACATCAAGAGTAGGTGGTTGTTGGTAAATACCATATACAACATCAAAGGTAGGTGGTCGTTGGTAAATACCATATACAACATCAAGGGTAGGTGGTCGTTGGTAAATACCATATACAACATCAAGGGTAGGTGGTCGTTGGTAAATACCATATACAATATCAAAGATAGGGGGTTGTTGGTAAATACCATATACAACATCAAGGGTAGGGGGTTGTTGGTAAATACCATATACAACATCAAGGGTAGGGGGTTGTTGGTAAATACCATATACAACATCAAAGGTAGGTGGTTGTTGGTAAATACCATATACAACATCAAGGGTAGGTGGTCGTTGGTAAATACCATATACAACATCAAGGGTAGGTGGTCGTTGGTAAATACCATATACAATATCAAAGGTAGGGGGTTGTTGGTAAATACCATATACAATATTAAAGGTAGGTGGTTGTTGGTAAATACCATATACAACATTAAGAGTAGGTGGTTGTTGGTAAATACCATATACAACATTAAGGATAGGTGGTTATCGGTAAATACCATATACAACATCAAGGGTAGGTGGTTGTTGGTAAATACCATATACAACATCAAGGGTAGGTGGTTGTTGGTACATACCATATACAATATTAAGGGTAGGTGGTTGTTGGTGCATTTGTCATACAACATCAAGGGTAGGTGGTTGTTGGTAAATACCATGTACAACACCAAGGATAGGTGGTTGTTGGTGCATTTCTCATACAACATCAAGGGTAGGTGATTGTTGGTGCATTTCTCATACAACATCAAGGGTAGGTGGTTGTTGGTAAATACCATATACAACATCAAGGGTAGGTGGTTGTTGGTGCATTTCTCATACAACATCAAGGGTCGGTGATTGTTGGTGCATTTCTCATACAACATCAAGGGTAGGTGGTTTTTGGTGCATTTCTCATACAACATCAAGGGTAGGTGGTTGTTGGTGCATTTCTCATACAACATCAAGGGTCGGTGATTATTGGTGCATTTCTCATACAACATCAAGGGTAGTTGATTGTTGGTGCATTTCTCATACAACATCAAGGGTAGGTGGTTGTTGGTAAATACCATGTACAACATCAACGGTAGATGGTTGTTGGTGAATGTAGAGGAGCCGTCTCCACGCCTTAGAGCGTATTGGATATATGGTGCTAGTCCGCTATGTGTAAAGACGACGGGAGATGTCTAAAGACGACGGGAGATGTGTAAAGACGACGGGAGATGTCTAAAGACGACGGGTGGTGTGTGAACACGGCGGGTAATGTGTAAACTCGATGGTTGATGTGTACAGACCACGGGAGATGTGTAAAGACCACGGGTGTTGTGTAAAGACGACGGGTGTTGTGTAAAGACGACGGTTGATGTGTAAAGACGATGGGTGATGTGCTGAATATCACTCAGGCCGTCTTTACTTTCCTGAACATATTCAGGTATACATTTCAGACTGGGTCAACAAGAAAGCCTAGATCAATTAAATATATACCCCCCCCCCCCCCCCATAGATGGATTCAAACACATGACCGCCAGGCTAGTACGCAGGCTTGTTAGCCACTGCTACTGGAAACATGAGCAATAGGCTGGCTGTTGAAGATCGGATGGAGCATGTGTGGGAATGTCCGGAGTGCTGGGATATCACTTCTCGGCCCAACTCAAATCAGGTCATCTCCTAGAAGACTGAGTCTCAGCTCTTAAGTCCGGTGTTCTGTCGTTCAGACCGAGTGAGCTTTGAAACAGGATCTTGCTTTCTATGGGAGTGAAACTGTGTAGAGACATTTCTCACGACCCAGTCCAATTAAATGGGTCATTAACGCCAATTATTTCAGCGCTTGAATCTTCCTGGTCGTTCCGTCCCACAGATGTTGTTTGTCTTATTCCGCTCTACATGACTCTAGTATGCGTGCTGTGATAGAACTAAGCATGTCTGTTATGTTAATGTTGTCCTTATTCTGCCCCTTCCTCTTATCTCCAGTATTCTGTCCTGTACTATTCTGGTTGATGTTTCCTCATATCTGACAATGTGACCAAGACATGGGAAACTACGCTTTTTGAAAGTTGTAAATTAGAAATTATTCTTTGACTATAACACCGTTACCGGACAGTTTATTCAAACAATGTCCAGAAATTATCTTGGAAGGAAATGAGACGAGAAAGGGACCAGGCCACCGTATAACATTTGTCGTGACCTAATATATGTGAAAGCTTCACACCCCAACGGCAATAACTGCCTTTGACTACCTGTTTTGGGGGAAAAGTGGAAGAGGAAAGCAAAAAGAATAGGTTAATTAATTAACCTGATGCTATATTTCGATTCATTAATTAACTTGCAGTTAGATTTCCTAATGAGCACTGTCATCTATTGAAAACAGTAATGCTAGATTTATCAGCCCTGGAGAATACATTACGCAGATGCACATTTCATATGGCGAAAATTACACAGATGCACACTTCTTGTGGTATACATTACACAGATGCACATTTGATATGGCGAAAATTACACACATGCACACTTCTTGTGGTATAAATTACACAGATGCACATTTGATGTGGCGTAAATTACACAGATGCACACTTCTTGTGGTATAAATTAAACAGATGCACACTTCTTGTGGCATAAATTACACAGATGCACATTTCTTGTGGCATAAATTACACAGATGCACACTTCTTGTGGTATAAATTACACAGATGCACACTTCTTGTGGTATAAATTACACAGATGCACACTTCTTGTGGTATAAACTACACAGATGCACACTTCCTGTGGTATAAATTACACAGATGCACACTTCTTGTGGTATACATTACACAGATGCACACTTCTTGTGGTATAAATTACACAGATGCACACTTCTTGTGGTATAAATTACACAGATGCACACTTCTTGTGGTATAAATTACACAGATGCACACTTCTTGTGGTATAAATTACACAGATGCACACTTCTTGAGGTATAAATTACACAGATGCACACTTCTTGTGGTATAAATTACTCAGATGCACACTTCTTGTGGTATAAATTACACAGATGCACACTTCTTGTGGTATAAACTACACAGATGCACACTTCCTGTGGTATAAATTACACAGATGCACACTTCTTGTGGTATACATTACACAGATGCACACTTCTTGTGGTATAAATTACACAGATGCACACTTCTTGTGGTATAAATTACACAGATGCACACTTTTTGTGGTATAAATTACACAGATGCACACTTCTTGTGGTATAAATTACACAGATGCACACTTCTTGGGGTATAAATTACACAGATGCACACTTCTTGTGGTATAAATTACACAGATGCACACTTCTTGTGGTATAAACTACACAGATGCACACTTCCTGTGGTATAAATTACACAGATGCACACTTCTTGTGGTATACATTACACAGATGCACACTTCTTGTGGTATAAATTACACAGATGCAAACTTCTTGTGGTATAAATTACACAGATGCACACTTCTTGTGGTATAAACTACACAGATGCACACTTCTTGTGGTATAAACTACACAGATGCACACTTCTTGTGGTATAAATTACTCAGATGCACACTTCTTGTGGTATAAATTACACAGATGCACATTTCTTGTGGTATAAACTACACAGATGCACACTTCCTGTGGTATAAATTACACAGATGCACACTTCTTGTGGTATACATTACACAGATGCACACTTCTTGTGGTATAAATTACACAGATGCAAACTTCTTGTGGTATAAATTACACAGATGCACACTTCTTGTGGTATAAACTACACAGATGCACACTTCTTGTGGTATAAACTACACAGATGCACACTTCTTGTGGTATAAATTACACAGATGCACACTTCTTGTGGTATAAACTACACAGATGCACACTTCCTGTGGTATAAATTACACAGATGCACACTTCTTGTGGTATACATTACACAGATGCACACTTCTTGTGGTATAAATTACACAGATGCACACTTCTTGTGGTATAAATTACACAGATGCACACTTTTTGTGGTATAAATTACACAGATGCACACTTCTTGTGGTATAAATTACACAGATGCACACTTCTTGTGGTATAAACTACACAGATGCACACTTCTTGTGGTATAAATTACACAGATGCACATTTCTTGTGGTATAAACTACACAGATGCACACTTCTTGTGGTATAAATTACACAGATGAACACTTCTTGTGGTATAAATTACACAGATGCACACTTCTTGTGGTATAAATTACACAGATGCAAACTTCTTGTGGTATAAATTACACAGATGCACACTTCTTGTGGTATAAACTACACAGATGCACACTTCTTGTGGTATAAACTACACAGATGCACACTTCTTGTGGTATAAATTACTCAGATGCACACTTCTTGTGGTATAAATTACACAGATGCACATTTCTTGTGGTATAAACTACACAGATGCACACTTCCTGTGGTATAAATTACACAGATGCACACTTCTTGTGGTATACATTACACAGATGCACACTTCTTGTGGTATAAATTACACAGATGCACACTTCTTGTGGTATAAATTACACAGATGCACACTTCTTGTGGTATAAATTACACAGATGCACACTTCTTGTGGTATAAATTACACAGATGCACACTTCTTGGGGTATAAATTACACAGATGCACACTTCTTGTGGTATAAATTACACAGATGCACACTTCTTGAGGTATAAATTACACAGATGCACACTTCTTGTGGTATAAATTACACAGATGCACACTTCTTGTGGTATAATTTAAACAGGTGAACATTTGATGTTGTGTAAATTACACAGATGCACATTTCTTGTGGCATAAATTACACAGATGCACATTTTATGTGGCGTAAATTACACAGATGCACACTTCTTGTGGTATACATTACACAGATGCACACTTCTTGTGGTATAAATTACACAGATGCACACTTCTTGTGGTATAATTTAAACAGATGAACATTTGATATTGTGTAAATTACACAGATGCACATTTCTTGTGGCATAAATTACACAGATGCACATTTGATGTGGCGTAAATTACACAGATGCACACTTCTTGTGGTATAAATTACACAGATGCACACTTCTTGTGGTATAAATTACACAGATGCACACTTCTTGTGGTATAAATTACACAGATGCACACTTCTTGTTGTATAAATTACACAAATGCACACTTCTTGAGGTATAAATTACACAGATGCACACCTCTTATGATATAAACTACACAGTGAAAATTACATGAGTATAATTACAATGGTGGAAATTTGAAATGCTCTAAAATAAAATCACTGGTTCAGATTTGAAGAGCTCTAACTAACTTAGATGGATATTTGATTTTGTTTTTATAAATAACACTAATTCATTTTTTATTTTCTATTGTAAAAAATTACATTTCTCCAAATATTATGTGCTCCGATTACTACTGTTGGAAATGTGATGTGTTTTACATATAATTGTTTCAAATTTGACTGTTTATGAAAAAAACCATATTCAAATTTGACTAGCTATGAAAGAATCAGATTCCCAATTTGACTAGCTCTGATCAAAACATTCAAATTTGACTATCTTTAACAAAACAGATTCAAATTTGTCTAGCTGTGAACAAAAGATTCACATTTGACTATCTATGTACAAAACATATTCAAATTTGAGTTGCTATTAACTCTTTCGCTACCATGAGCCCATCTTGGGACACGATGGATTTCCTGTGATGGCAGTCCGCACTTTTAGTCCCACAAAATGATCAGTGGTTTATTTCATATATTTCTGCTCCGGTTCGGAATTTTAAGTTATAGTAAACTGAAAAGTCGTACAGCCGAAAGATTTCTACGCCATGTTTATGAGGTCAAACCTTTTCTAATATTGGATTCTTGTGAATTTTCAGTTTTAAGGTAGTGTTAATTTGTTTTTTCACAATGGAAACGCCCACCAGTTTGCGTCCACGTAGTATGACTTGAGATCAAGCTAGATTATTGTTTATAACTGTTTTAAACAATAGTGATTCCCTTATCAGTGAATATTTAGAAAGAATTTTTAGTTGTGTCTAAAGTTTTAGCACGTGGTGATAAAGAAAAACCAGTGAATGTTCGTCAACAGCTGAGTGTCTGACAACGAAGCACGAATGGCTGAAGTTTACGTCTGTCATTATTGCTATGGGACTTGATCCAAGACCATGTATCAAAGACTACTGGTGTACAAGTGCACATTTATATACTCCTTGGTATGCCACTGCCACTACGTTTCCCAGTAATCAATTAGAAAATTATAATATATTTATCACACCATGTTTCATGTATGTCAACCTGAGGGTACCCAAAAAAAAAAAAAAAAAAATTATCCTCTTGTTGACATGATTCTGAAGAATATCCAGGAAGCATTTTACCCATTTGAAAATGTGTCCATTGATGAAATGATTATTTGGTGGAAGGGCTAAATAAAGCTAAAAAAAAACCATGCATTGTTGTCTCTACCAAGTCTGTAGTTAGAACTGTTGAGAGCGGATTGCGAAAACCGCAAAGCAAGCCGAAGATGGTTTCCATGAAAATAACACGGCGATGAATGGCTGCGACAGAATGGACCAAATGGTTGGATATTATAATATCCATGATAGGAAATCCATTAAGTGGTGGAAGAATATCTACTACTAGATCTTTGAAATTGCACAGATCAATGCTCACATCCTACATTCCATATGGCAAACAGAGAAAGGAGGATAACAATTGTCATAGAAGGATTTCAAGTAAAGGAAAGTGCTCATCGCGAAGTAGCTCAGAGTATTCCTGAAAGTTTGACACTCTGCCTGCCGAAGAATTTCAGTCTGTTGCAGGAAATTATGCCGAAAGATTTACATGAGCCAAGCATTTAATAGAATTTGTCGGTGTCAATAGAGACTGTGTTTTTTGCAGCACTCGAACTAAACGACACATATCATCTTTTGTTTGCTCCGGCTGCACTAATAGACCAGACTTGTGCGCCAAAGTTTGCTTTGCAGCCTATCACAAATAGACTGCCACATATAGTAAATAAAAACAAACAGACATGACAATTAAATGTAAATCTGCCAAGTGTTTTCCTAATTTTTGTCTGAAAAAAAGAAAAATACATGATTCAGAATCTGCGGCAAAACTTCTTTTCGGATGATTGATTCGGAGCAATTGTATTTATAGTTTAGAAAAGTGTTGTTTGTGCAGTAAATTCAACAGGATTAGCAGTGATCAGGATATTGGATAACAACGCCCCCTTGGTAAGTACAATGTTTACATTATTTTTACCTACTTTTGTCCAATTATTTTACAAATTATATTATTATTTTTATTTTATTTACAACCTAAAGCAGCAATTATCCTACCAACATATTCCTTGTGCAAAATCCCCTTTATTTTGATATATAATACAACATTTCTGCTACAGTTTTAACCATTTTCATAACATTATTGCGACATACACCAACTTCCAGATTTCGGCCATTAGTTTTTTTCATTTTTGTGACAAAGACATGGTTCAGAATATGCACCAAAACTTCCTTTTGGGTGATTTAAATGAGCAATACTGTTTATATTCTTGAAGACAAGTGGTGTTTGTTTGATTATTCAGTAAAATAAACATTATTAGCAGTATAGGAGTGTAGAAAACACATTCTAAGTGCAATGTTTACATTATTTTTACCTACTTTTGTCCAATTATTTTACAAATTATATTATCATTTTTATTTTATTTACAACCTAAAGCAGAAATTCTCCTACCAACATATTCCTTGTGCAATTCCCTTTATTTTGATATATAATACAACATTTCTGCTACAATTTTAACCATTTTCATAACATTATTGAGACATACACCAACTTCCAGATTTCGGCCATTAGTTTTTTTCATTTTTGTGACAAAGACATGGTTCAGAATATGCACCAAAACTTCTTTTTGGGTTACTTTAATGAGCAATACTGTTTATATTCTTGAAGACAAGTGGTGTTTGTTTGATTATTCAGTAAATTAAACATGATTAGCAGTATCGGAGTGTAGAAAACACCTTATAAGTGCAGTTTTTTAAATAATTTTTAACTCTTTAATTTCAGTTGTTATTATTAAACCTCTCATTATTGTCATAATATTTGTAACCTATCAATTAATTATTAACACTGTCATGTTCCTTGTGCAATCCTCTTTAATTTGATATGTAATACAATAGATCTGCTACCATCTTAACCATTTTAAAAGCATTATTGTAACACACTCCTAGTTCCAATTTTCTGCCATAAATTTCTGTTTGGTCACAGCCCAGTTTTTGTTTGGTAGTGAAAGAGTTAACAAGACTTGTTGAAATTTGGTGTGCACTGAGTAATACTAGTCGAAATGTAATGTGCTTTAAATAGCATTGGTTCAAATTTTACTTGCTATGGACAAAACAGATTAAAATTTTATTTACTATAAACAAGACTTGAAATTCGGTGTGTTCTGAAAATAATGATGGCAATTTGTGAACTCAAGTCCTAGCAGGTGTGTCCTTGACCAACGCGAACATTAGATTATAAATATCAATATTTGTAAACACCTTTGTGTGGTGTCCAGGCAGAACCGGCATTATCAGTACGTTGTAACGTCAGTGTTAGATAACACATTTTGACAGTGACGAGCTCAAAACTTACCTAGTGTGAGAAATAGATAGCGACTTGTTTCAAGCATTCACTATTATTTTTTACAACTGTGAAAAATTGATATAAATATGCTCAGACAATCACTATTACTGTTCTCAAATGTGGGAAATAGACAGCGACCTGTTTCAAGCATTCAATATTACTGTTCACAAATTTGAGAAATAGATAGCGACCTGTTTCAAGCATTCACTACTACTGTCCACAAATTTGAGAAATAGATAGATATCTGCTCAGACAATCACTATCACTGTTCATAAATGTAAGAAATAGATAGCAACCTGTTTCAAGCATTCACTATTACTGTTTACAACTGTGAAAAATGGATAGAAATCTGCTCAGATAATCACTATTACTGTTCTCAAATGTGAGAAATCGATAGCGATCTGTTTCAAGCATTCACTATTATTGTTAAAACATGTAATAAATAGATATAAATCTTCTCAATCACTATTACTATCTATAAATGTGAGAAATAGATAGTGAGAAATAGATAGTGACCTGTTTCAAGCATTCACTATTACTGTTTACAACTGTGAAAAATAGATAGAAATCTGCTCAGACAATCACTATTACTGTTCACAAATTTTTGAAATAGATAGCGACCTGTTTCAAGCATTCACTATTACTGCTCACAAATTTGATAAATAGATAGAAATCTTCTCAGACAATCACTATTACTGTTCACAAATGTGAGAAACAGATAGTGATCTGTTTCAAGCATTCACTACTACTGTTTACAATTGTAAGAAATAGATAGCAATCTGCTCAGACAATCACTATTACTGTTCACAAATTTGATAAATAGATATCGACCTGTTTCAAGTATTCACTATTACTGTTCACAAATTTGATAAATAGATAGAAATCTTCTCAGACAATCAATATTACTGTTCATCAATGTGAGAAATAGATAGCGATCTGTTTAAAGCATTCACTATTGCTGTTCACAAATGTGAGAAATAGATCGCGATCTGTTTCAAGCATTCACTTTTGCTGTTCACAAATGTGAGAAATAGATAGCGACCCGTTTCAAATATGTTTATTTTCGTGCTCCTCAGGTGGCTTCATTCCATCTATTTCTGGCAAATCTGGGCCGGGATCTGTAAGCGGCAGCTCAGGTAATGTATAGAATCTCAATGAGTAAAAGAATTGTTACCCTGACCTCATAAGGTCGTGCCTTAGTATTTCTGAGGTGTTCACATTTCACGGCTGTTATTATAGTTTCTGTAATATTATTAAATGTTAGCCGGCTTCGTGGCTTAGAGGTTTTGACTTTTCTCCGTAATCTCGTATACTCTCGTGGGTAACGAGATGACGGTGAGAATCAGCAGTGGTTCGAATCGCATCGGTAACTTACGGGGTATGTGAGCTGGCCGCTCAGAAAGCAATGGCAAACTACTGAGCGTAATCTTGCCAAGAAATCAACATACAGCTGAAAGATGCTGGTGTTGACAGCGGTGTCCTGTAAAGGATATGAAAATATATATATATATATGATTAAATGAAATTCCTAAGAAGAATACTCAATGTATCAAGAAGAGATAAAATCATAAATGAAGAAATCAGGACTAAAGTTGAGGTTATAGCATTGCTAGATTGTATCATAAAACAGCAGGTTAAATGGTTTGGCCATATAACTAGATTACCAACTAACAGTATACCTCAACAAGCAATGATGTACAGACCAGACGGAAGCAGAGGAAGAGACCAACCAGTAAATGATGGACAGAGGGAATTACAGAGACCATGGGAACCTCGATATATGAAGCCCATACACGGGCACTCTCCAGCTGTTTATGCTTTACCTCGACGCCGCAAAGCACAAGAGGAACTTGATGAGATGAGATGATGAGTAATATGATTATGTTTACATTGCTTCGATCTATGTGGCGTGGCTCTTGATGATTAACGCCATCACTATCATGGTCGTCATTATAATCGTAATCATTATGATAATCATCACAGTCATGTAGTGATAAACTTAGTTAAATAAACCGTCAAAGGGTGTACAGTGTTGAAGGTTCATATGAAGGTCTTGGCAAACTACCAGGTGTTTGTAAAGTCTCACTATACTTTGTATGTAGCACAGATTTGAAAAATGATGTACTACTATTAGTAGTACTAATCTTCTTGACGTCTCATTGCTGCCATGCCAAGAATTTTCTTGATTTTGTCATGCTCCTACCATGTCAAGATTCTTCTTGATGTCACGCTGCTACTATGTCAAGAATCTTCCTTATGTCACGCTGCTACCATGTCAAGAATCTTCTTGATGTCGCATTGCTGTCATGTCATGAATCTTCTTGATGTTGTCACACTGTTACTATGTCCAGAATCTTCTTGATGTCGCATTGCTAGCAAGTAAAGAATCTTACTGTTGTCTCATTGCTGCCATGTCAAGAATCTCCCTGATGTCTCACTGCTGCCATGTCAAGAACACTTCTACAATCACTCCCTGTGAATCACATGTTTCTTGAAGTTTCTTCCCACTGCTGGAGAAGTTTCAATTAGGGCACATTAGTTTAGTTTAGTAGATGGATCAACATCACGGCACACGGGTGTAACCCATAAGTGCTCCGTTCTCCTACTAACTCAAACCTGAGTTTGGAGAAACTCAGCTCAGTGCACGAACTCCGTAGCACCGCCGAGGATCCTGAAATTCTTTGGGTACATTTTTAACTCGAAATTTTGCCCGGGCAGCGCCGTTAGGCTACTTTTTTTCGATTTCCAACTGCCAAGGGATTTTTTACGTGCGCAACAATACACACGGGCGTCCGATCTCACTACCCAGAGACCAGGGGAAATTTATTACTAGAAGTCCACGAGGAAAAAATCCCGGCATCACCGGGGCATGAACCCGGGACCTCCAGCACTCGAGGCGGACACCATACCTCGAGTTACATATATGTGGCTAATGTTCTAGTAATGTGTCTCCTCAGGTTATATCACCCCGGACATATACGAGGGCACATATAAGGGTGTATATTTTCGTTGCATATAGTTTGCAACTTTACACGAACGTTAAGTATAGTTTGTAATGCTGCACGTACATTAAACATTGTTTTAATATTATTTTATATTATGCGATTTGGCAGCATACCGCCTGACGTTGGTATTTTAACGAAATGGCATGGGTGCCGGTCGTACAGAAAGCAAAGGCAAACTACCAAGGAATCTCAACAACAAAAAATGCTGGTGTTGACTGCGACGTCCCATAAAGGATATGCAACTTTTAAACAAATAGTTTACGTCCATGGCATTCCTTGCTTCCTCCCCAGAAACGACATTTCCACAATGTTTTTTTGTGTGGCAATGTTACACGTAAGATAATATACTTTGCAATGTTAAACTCAAGTTAGGGACGCAGAGGTGTTTCCAAGGCACCAGGGCCAGATTCTATACTGGCCAAGACCTACTACCACGTCCTAGTCGTGCGTCCTGGGCAAAAGGTCCCTTCGGGGTCCTGGCTAACACAGTAGGATCTCTGATTCTTCCGAAACCGGAGAGTATCTGCCTGCACTGCGAGGAACGACCAGTCTGCACACCAATAAGCCAGACATGGGACAACGGATACTCACACAAACCTCAGTCCTGTATGACATCACACTGATGTTGGACAACATGATGCCTTCATCGCTGGAGTTCACAGCCAGCGAACGCAAGCAAGCAAACTCAAGTTACATAAAGTTTGTAATGTTAAACTTACGTTGCATATCATTTCAAATGTTTTACGTACACAGTCTATCCAGTGGTGTGTAATTTATGTTATTCAACGAAGTAATTGTAACTTATACAGGATACGTCTCTAATGATCTAGTAACGTGTATCCTCAGGTTATATCACCCCGGACATCTACGATACGGTGGACTCAACAGCCGGCAGTGTAGCATCTGGCATCTACGTGGACCTCGACGACACTCTCACAGATCGCAACTTCAGTCGGAGACATTAGAGCATGAGCCTTGCAAGGTCGCTGATTTCGCAAAAGTAGTTCGGTTAATTATATAGAGTAATAACTTAAAGCTTCATAGTTTTGTATTTAAGTCGCTAGGTTAAATTCCCTTCTCAGTCCATAATTGTCTATAGTTGGTGAATGATTGGTTAGATGATTGGTTGTTTGAATGGTTGGTTGATTACATGTGTGATTAGTTTGGTGGTTGGTTGTGTGGTTGCTTGGATGGTTGATTGGTTTGATGTGTGGTTGGTTCGGTGGTTGGTTCAGTGATTGATTGGGTAGTTGCTTGTTTTGATTATTGGTTGATTTGATGTATGGTTGGTTAGTTGGGTGGTTGGTTGGTTGTTGAATGCATGGGTGGTTGGTTAGATGGGTGGGTGGTTAGCTGGTTAGCTTTAAAGTCTCTAGATAACTTAGGTTTAAAGTTTAACGGTGTTGAAATCGCGTTGTGGTTGTCAGAGCCCTAATAATGGTATATTGAGTAATGTTGAGTATATTCAGTGGCTGTTGAATAATGTTCATGTGGAGTCATTTCTCCCCACCCGTTACCAATGTGCCGTCTCCTATAGGGGTGTGTTGCAGGGTTCTCCTTACCTAGTCCACGTTCAGCAACCAGCAGATTTTACAAATATGTTATTGGAATGTGCCATCTGGAGGGATATAAGCCAATAGCCTGGTCATGATTGACCACACCAGATCAGACACTGTGCGAATAGCCCATAGACTGGTCATGTTTGGCCACGTCAGATCGGACACCAGAACTGGACTGGTCATATCTGACGGACGCTAGCGAAGTTGATAGCGGACTGCGCTGGTAATGTCCTCAGTACGGCTCAGGCGGATTCGACGCCGAGTCTCGTCGCTTGTCAATGTGAAGGAAAGACTGACCATCTATCCTCTTGGCTCTCAGGCCGACAAATGGATGGCGCTATCAGACTGCAGCCCCATAGCAGGAAACGTCTTTAGGACATTGTATTTGTATTCTCTGCGGAGATGTACATAAGACTGGAGCCACGTCAGATGGGACAGGCTGGGGCTGGAGTCACGTCAGATGGGACAGGCTGGGGCTGAAGCCACGTCAGATGGGACAGGCTGGTGTTGGAGTCACGTCAGATGGAACAGGTTTGGACTGGAGACACGACATATGGGACAGGTTGGGGTTGGAGCCACGTCAGATGGGACAGGCCGGGGCTGGAGCCACGTCAGATGGGACAGGTTTGGACTGGAGCAACGACAGATGGGACAGGTTGGGGTTGGAGCCACGACAGATGGGACAGGTTGGGGTTGGAGCCACGTCAGATGGGACAGGCTGGGGCTGGAGCCACGTCATATGGGTCAGGCTGGGGTTGTAGCCACGTCAGATGGGACAGGCTGGTGTTGGAGCCACGTCAAATGTGATAGGCTGGGGTTGGAGCCACTTTCAGTGGGACATAACTGCGTACACAAGTGGCCAGGTCTCTAGCTTTGGTGCAGTGGTTGGCATACGCTGTTTTTTTTTATTTTAATGGGGTGGGGGGACTTCACACTTCAGTTTAATTTTCATGTTTAAAAGGGGCACACTTCAGTTTAATTTTCATGTTTAAAAGGGACACACTTCAGTTTAATTTTAATGTTTAAAAGGGGCACACTTCAGTTTAATTTTCATGTTTAAAAGGGGCACACTTCAGTTTAATTTTAATGTTTAAAAGGGGCACACTTCAGTTTAATTTTAATGTTTAAAAGGGGCACACTTCAGTTAATTATGTTTGTCATCTGTCAACAAGCTGAACAATTTAAAAGACGTGTGAAGCGACCCAAACACCAACGAATAAACAGCCTTGGAATAGGTGAACTGAAACTAATACACTGTATCTCACAAGCTATTCCAGTAAAAGTACTAAACAACACTTCATGGACAAGATGTTCGCAAGCGTTCAAATTTGCTATACCAGCATTACCAACAAAGGCATCAGGGCAAACACGCAGAGAAAAGCATGTCATCTAAATATAATAATCTAACCGAGATGTCGTGGTATAGTTTGTAGGCGTTGCCGATTGGCCTGGGTGTCAGCTGACCTGATGGCTAGTGGGCCTGGTCGGCCCCTGATGGAGCCTGCACATTTAAACATTGGAATTAAACTAAAGTGTGAACATTAAAAGATTGGAATTAACCTAAAGTGTGGACATTTAAACATTGGAATTAAACTAAAGTGTGGACATTTAAACATTGGAATTAAACTGAAATATGAACATTTAAACATTGGAATTAAACTCAAGTGTGAACATTTAAACATTGGAATTAAACTGAAGTGTGAACATTTAAACATTGGAATTAAACTGAAGTGTGCCCCTTTAAACATTAGAGTTAAACTGAAGTGTGATCCTTTTAAACATTATAATTAAACTGAAATGTGAAGGCCAAATTCCATCCACACACTTACGTCTATCAAGACGGCAAGGCGCCACTCACTATTGTCAGTCTGTTATCATTTGTAATATAACGTTATTGTAATATATTATGATACTAATGTCTGTACACTTGTCTGTCTAATACGAACGACATCATTAAAATCACTGCACTAAACACTATTCCCGTTATTTGTCTCTACTTTGCTAATGCTCTATTTTGATTCACCGTGTATAACGACACTACACATGTCACATTTAAGAACCCAGAACGATTCTTGTTATAAATGCAGATATAAGCGATGTTCGTCCGTCATGAATGACGAGGACCATTCATTCATTGCATCTTTTGATGAGGAACGAATGACTTGCGCTTTAGGTTGGATTATAGTGAGGAGGTAGTTGCGCAACTGCTACGCCCTCACTACCTCGTCCGCGTCCATCTGGTTTCAGTGGCGAGCATGGCAAGACGACTGGAGAACGGACGCAGATGCAGTGGACGTTAGGCTGCCACAGGCCAGTTATCCCTGTATATATTGGCGCTCAAAAACAACTGGTAGCCTAGAGCCTCGTGCAAACGGCCCTTCCGTCAATTCCTTTAATTTTCAGCCTTAAGACAAGCGTAGTGACGAGACAAGCATATGATACTGGCAGGATCAACCAGATATCTATCGGACAGACGGACTGAAGGAGAACGCACATAGATTCGCGGTATACATAAGGACACATTGGAAACAGTTGATTCGCGCTATAAATAAAGACATATAGGAAATAGTTCATTCGCGTTATAAATAAAGACATATAGGAAATGGCTGATCCGCGTTATAAATAAAGACTTATAGGAAACGGTTGATACACGTTATAAATAAAGACATAGAAAAGAGTTGATTGACGTTATAAATCAGCATATAGAAAATGGCTGATCCACATTACAAGTACTGACAAATAGAAACTAGTTGACTCGCGTTATAAATAAAGACATATAGGAAACGATTGATCCACGTTATAAATAAAGACATATATGAAGCAGTTAAAGAGAAATTAAAACACGCACGAAATGTACATTATGTCATTCAAAACGTCAAAGAGAAACATATGGAGACCTAAAGCAGACGGAGAAGAGAATGACGGACTTTGGAGAGTATAAAGGTATAGGAGGGAACGTGTGGGGGGGGGGGGGGGGGAGGACGCAGCCAAAGATGGGGGGGGGGTGTTGTGATTTGACAAGCAGTGCCCTATTGGGGGAGGGGGAGATAAGGCGGAAGGGAAAGATGCTGATATCTGCCCTACAACAAGCAGATGACAAGGGCAGTGTTTAGAGAAATTAGATGTAAACGACAACTATGTATATGCACTCTGTGAGGAGAAATCGACTTGTAAACATTACCATAATAAACATACATTGGGCTTAGAAACAGTAAGACACATGGGACAGAAGAAAAGTAAAACACGTGGAATAGAGCAAGAGTCGGACAAATGGGACAGAGCAAGAGTCAGATAAATGGAACAGATCAAGAGTAAGACAACTGGGATAGGTCAAGCGTAAGACAAATGAGACATATCAAGCGTAAGAAAACTGGTACAGGTCAAGAGTAAGAACACTGGGACAGGTCAAGGGTAAGAAATCTGGGACAGGTCAAGAGTAAGACAGCTGGGACAGATCAAGAGTCAGACAGCTGGGACAGATCAAGGGTAAGACAACTGTGACAGATCAAGAGTAAGACACGTGGGACAGATCAAGAGTAAGACACATGGAACAGATAAAGATTAAGACACGTGGGACAGATCAAGCGTAAGACACGTGGGACAGGTCAAGAGTAAGACACATGGAACAGATAAAGAGTAAGACACGTGGGACAGATCAAGCGTAAGACACGTGGGACAAGTCAAGAGTAAGACAACTGGGACAGGTCAAGGGTAGGAAAACTGGGACAGGTCAAGAGTCAGAAAATTGACAAATAGCTAAATAGCGGGAGATGTATGGTGATGTCATTACACCGCTAGCCTCGCGCTGCGAAAGTTATGGGTTCAACCTAGGACTCCGCCATTCTGTTCGCAGGTATAATTACAGTGCATCATGGACAATGAGCAGGCAAGTTGAAAAACATCTCATGGCTGTGGAAAATGAACAATGAGCAGGGAAGCTGAGAAACATCTCATGGCTGTGGAAAATGAACAATGAGCAGACAAGTTGAGAAACATCTCATGGCTGTGGAAAATGAACAATGAGCAGGGAAGCTGAGAAGCATCTCATGGCTGTGGAAAATGAACAATGAGCAGGGAAGCTGAGAAACATCTCATGGCTGTGGAACACGAACAATAAGAACTCCACGTTGAGAAACATCTCATGGCTGTGGAAATGTGGCTTCTGGTGAAAATGCAAATAATAGCATCGGTGGAAAGACTAACGAACTTGAAATTCCTTAAATACACAAATGAAAATAGCAAACTGATTAGAGAAATTAGACGTAAATATTCAAGATGTAATTCTATATTTATTGCAATCCTGAAGAAATCAGGAGCTTTGGAGTGTGATCAACATCGAACAATTAGTATAATGAGCCACATCACGAAGATTTTGCTAAGAATTATCATGCAAAGAGTTAGGAAGAAAATACAACCCGAAATTGGAGAAGAACAATGTGGCTTTGTAGAAGGCAAGGGTACAGTAAATGCTGTGTATATACTGAGAACAATAATTGAACGTTCTATAGAAGTAAACAAAGATCTATCAATCAATCAATCATGTGCCATGCCGGAAAGCGTGGGCGGTCATGACTCGCCATTTCACTCGATCACTAGCGTCGTGGATCAGCTCAGTGTTCCTGTCTCGTCCATGCCATGTGGCCAAGCCATCCAGGTATTTTCCTCTCTGTCTTCCTCTTGGTCTGTTCCCTTCTATCCTGCCAGTTGTTACTAAGTTCTCCAATCCATTTCTTCTCATAACATGTCCAAAGAATTTTGACTGTCTACGTCTAATTTCTCTAATCAATTTACGATTTTCTCTTGTCTCCTGTATTACTTGGTCATTGGTTTTTCTGTCTGTCCATGGTATACTTTGAATTTTCTTCAGAAACCACATTTCTGCAGCCATCAGATGTTTTTCAGCTTGACTGCACATTGTCCAAGTTTCACATCCATACAAAAGAACAGGCTCTATGTATCCCCTCAACACTCTTTTTCCCGTTTCAATTGACATCTTTTTATTGTTCAGAATGTTTTTCATCTTGCTAAAGGCTACTTTCGCCATGGCAATTCTTGTTCTAATCTCTTCAAGGCATCTCCCATCAGATGTTATGACTGTTCCGAGATAATTGTACCGGTTCACCTGCTGAAGAATATTCCCATTTACTTGTATATTACATTGTGGTACTTCGTTCTTTATAGTGACGACCATAACCTGTGTCTTCTTACAATTTAATTCCAACCCCAGCTGCTCACTGTGTACCACAACTGCGTCTACTAATTGTTGTAGATCTTGTGCATTGCCTGCAATAAATACTGTATCATCTACATATCTAATGTTATTGATGTTTCGTCCTCCAATGCTGATTCCATTTATATCTTCTACATTCCTGAAAATATTTTCACTGTATAGGGAAAAAAGATCTGGAGACATTACACATCCCTGTCTAACACCTCTCTTGATAGGTTGATATTGTCCCACTTCATTATCAATCCTTATGGCAGCTTGTTGTTTCCAATATATGTTTTTTATAAGTCTAATGTCTTTTCCATCAATTTGTAGATCTGCAAGCATATCTACCATGTTGACGTGTCTAACTCTATCAAAAGCCTTTGTGTAGTCAATAAAGCAAAGGTATATATCCTTGTTTACTTCTATAGCACGTTCAATAACTGTTCGCAGCATATGCACAGCATTTACTGTACCCTTTCCTTCTACAAACCCACATTGTTCTTCCCCTATTTCAGGTTGTATTTTCTTCCTCACTCTTTGCATGATAATTCTTAGCAAAATCTTTGTCATGTGGCTCATTATACTAATCGTTCTATGTTGATCCCATTCCAATGTTCCTGATTTCTTTGGGATTGCAATAAATACAGAGTTACATAATTCAGAAGGTATATCTCCAGTATCATATAATGTGTTCAGCAGTCTGGTGACTTGATCTAGTCCAAATTCTTCTAAAGGTTTAATCATTTCTGTTGTGATGTTATCTGCACCGGGGGCCTTGCCAGCTTTCATATGCTCAACCCAGATGCGATTATTTGAAATATCAAGCCATTAATGAGGCTTACCACAGATGCAATTGTTTTGAAGCTCAACACAGATGATATTATTTGAAATATCCAACCATGAGGCGATTACTTACAATATCTAATAATGAGACAGACTTTAAGAATAAAGGGAAAGAAATCCTTCACGCTGAGATACCCACACGCTTTTCAGTTGGCCTGGATCCTATTCATGTTTGCCCGCTGCTATCCAGCGGCTTACGGCTCCACAAGTCTGCTTGTCCAGAGCTTAAATGTCACTGCGTGGACTGGTCAGCTGGACTAGGCTGAGTAAATTAGTCAGAAGGAAGGCTCTCTATCAATAGTAGACACATATTGTGACTAGCGAGACTAAGGGTAGATATTTCCCACAATGACTTTGAAGACAAGAGCAGCTACAGACTGGTTTTGGCTTCAAGGCCAATCAGTGGCCGAAGACTATCAGCGGCTAGAACTGTTCAGAAAGAAATGGCAAGCTACTGAAATCGCACTTACCTGGAAACTAATCACGAAACACAAAAAGACACTGAATTTGTATAGAAATATTTATTTGATAATCATCATTTAGTGCCTTTCCGGCTGGCGTGGGAGATCGTGCTTCTCCACAAATTGTGCTCACCGACGGCATGGATCATCAATTAGTGTGTTAACTCCCTTCCGCGCCATGTATGTTAAGATCCATGATGGCCAAAAGTCTCCAGTAATTTTAGAGAACAATACCAGGAGTAAATGAAAGAAACAGAGACAGGAAACAGTACGTTCATTGCAGTGTCCAGACATGACTTACATCTCTAAACTTTTTCTTTCCACGAGAGTTATTACATGAACCCACCCCAAACCAAGCACTGACAGTTTGCGAGATCTGAACAACGAAGTAAACTGGCCCATTAACTGTACCCTATCTCGGATACTGAAATACTTTGGACATATCAAACGTCACGTCGGCTCCCTGGTCGAGGGGTTAGCAGCTTTCTCCGTTAACCCCGAATACTCTCGTGGTTGACGTGAGCGCACGAGAATTAGAAGCGGTTCGAATCGCACCAGGGACTTATGAGAGCATGGAGCCGGTCGCTCAGAAAGTCGTGGCGTAATCTAGCCTAGGAATCAACATACAGCTGAAAGATGCTGATTATGACCGCAATATCCTGAAACAGGATGGAAACGCGGATAAAAAATATCAACCGTCACAGTGACTAGGAGAGAACAGTAATGGAAGGTTTGGTTCCTGGAAAAATAGGCGGGATTTACCAGCATGAAGATGGACACAGAATATTGAAACACCTTGGGATAGATCATGTTTGAGGCAGTAGATCTGGCAATGGGTGGCGAATCCTTTGAACAAACTGTGAATAGAGCTGCCTTCTGCAGAGTACCGGCTACTGGATGACCATCCACGTTGTTACTTGAACTCTAGCTTGCTTGTATTCGTTGGCTTGAGCTCCAGCGTGAAATCCTGTATGTCGGATGAAGGCATCCTGTTATCCAACATGAGTGTGATGTCATACCGGACCTGAGGTTTGCGTGAGTATCCGTTGTCCCATGTCTGGCTTATTGGTGTGCAGACTGGTGATTCCTCGTCGTACAGGCATACATTCTCTGACTTCGGAGAAACCTTGAACTCTTTAATCTAATAGTGTTATAATGTTAACTCAACGAGGCCTAACCATGTATTCATGGTTAATCAGCATCGGAATGACACAGTCGCTATACACTAATGCCTTTACTGCCGAGGAGATGGGAGCACTTAAGCGTATGTCCGGAGCGCAATAACGATAATTGGATCTAAACTTAACTGAGTGATTCATGAGGAATCTACACAGCTGCTCAAACTCCCTCATCTCTCGTTGCACGGAGTAGATGCTGAATGTGTCAATAATACTCTGGTTATACACACTTTGGCTGTGTTTCTTCTACTCTTCCTCCTTCCTTCTAGAACCACACATGTTATTTCACCCCTCAACCGACGCTGTGGCGAGGAGCTTGCGAATCCAATTCACAATTCCGCATACTACGTTAGAAACACAGCTACGGTTGATTTGGCAGCAGACTGCATTGCGATATTTGTCAAACAATAATATGATTGCCGGTCGTTCAGAAAGCAATGGCAAACTACTGAACGTAAACTTGCCAATAAATCACAAACAGACAATGCATTCTGGGGTTGACTATGACGTCCGGTAAAGGATATGCAACTAACTGTTTCAACTTGTAGTGTGTCATCAACCAGCAGGCGCTCTCAGGAAATCTTCCAATCGGCTGCTACTCCTGTTGACGTCTGCTGAATGTGTCCACGTCAGAGCACCATCACCGTAGCCCCGATTGTGTACGCAAGTTGGGTTCGTGACTGGTTGTACAGAACTGTGGAGTCTCCGTGGGCAAGTAGTTAACAAACCTTCCTCGAGCTCCGAAGGTTGTCTTTTCGATTCCGGGACACGTCATTCGGTTCACGAGTGCCATTTTCTCGGAGACTCTTAGAGGTGGTCGCTGGAGCTACGGAGTTCGTGCTTTATGAGACGCTTGCGACAGGTCGACCTGCGGAACGATAGATTAAGAGATCTAGCCATGTGTGATAAACCTGGTGCAATGAAGTCAATCCTCTTGTCTTTTAAACTGTTTATTTTATGTTAAAGAACTCATGGATACAAATGGAGCAACATATTAAGTAACCGTTTATTACTTTGAAATAACTTTGTCTGAATAAATATAGTTCCCGGTGATATCAAGAGTTAGTTCCGATCAGGTTGACAAAAAAAGTGCCCAAATAAAATGAGGAAGCCAGCCCGATATTTGCTGTTGTATGTCACGTATACAAAGATAGTAGCTGTGGAATTAATGGCAGCTAGAACGTTCTGGGCTGCTCGGACAAGCCGATAGGATTGCATGTACATCCCCGTGTTGCCAAATTCGGGAATCATGAGACTGATGAGAAAGCTGGCAATATCCGGTAGATTGCAAGCCACAAATATGGCCGATAGCACCACAACAGCCTTAATAACTCTGAGTTCATTGGCACTGAGATAGCTTTTCTCCTGTGTTTTATTTCCTTCGTTGAGTGTACTTCTGTTTGTCATTGCGTATCTAATTCTCGAAGCTTCATGAAGCTTCCTGTTCATGATAATCAAACTAGCAGTTAGGAGAAGGATGGAGGAGAAGGGAAGTATGACCCGGTTTAGTATTTCGAAAACTTCCAATACGTGCTCACGTAATGGATTATTGGGGAAAGAGTACCTTGTTCTGTTAGTTGCTGGGTTAAATCTTGGAGCTAAGGCGCTGGTGAATAATATTGGTATGTAATATAACATCACTGTAACATACATTGTGGATATCACAGCCGTAGACAGATGAAACGTAAATATCTTTTTAAACAGGAAGGGCATGGCCACGCATGCGCACTTTTGGAGTGACGTAAACACGGTGATTAAAATAGAAACGTCAGCAAACATGAAAGAGAAGTAGTTGATGTAGTAAGCTAGGTGTCGGATGTTGATTTCTGTGGTGAGCTTGACGGTCAAGTCCACACTCTCCATCACCTGATAGATTAATGTGAAGAAAACAAAACCAAAATCTGCGAAAGCCAAACCGAAGAAGGCCACGGTGATGCTGTCCTTGAGTCCCGTCTGTATGAAGACGATAATGTTGATGATGTTGGTCCCGACGCCGATGACACAGATGACGGTTTTGACGAATGTTTCGGTCAGGACTCTCAGAGTGTACAGGATGTTCTCGTTAAGTAATCCACTTGGTCCCTGTAGATAAGTGCCATATACCTGGGTATACTTAAGGTCTGTGTTGTTCATTGCTGATATCAGAAGTCAGAGCTTAGAGTGTGTCAGGAAGTCCAGTACCTACATTGTTGAGAATATAACGTATCAAAATCTATATATACAACATTATCTTAGATAAAGACTCACTAACTACTGCCTGTCTGAACTAATTTGTATAACATACCACAATCTATAAATGGAATATTATTTTTGGATACCGAATTTGACTCGGCAACAGTTGACTTTCTTATCTTAATGAATCTACTAGAATACTAGAATATATCAAAACCGTGTGTCGTTGATGATCATGTCAGTCCACAGCCTTCTGTCTCGTGTACTGCCAATATTCTTATAGTCCATGTCGTGTGGTGTTGGTGATCATGTCAGTCCACAGCCTTCTGTCTCGTGTACTGCCAATATTCTTATAGTCCATGTCGTGTGGTGTTGGTGATCATGTCAGTCCACAGCCTTCTGTCTCGTGTACTGCCAATATTCTTATAGTCCATGTCGTGTGGTGTTGGTGATCATGTCAGTCCACAGCCTTCTGTCTCGTGTACTGCCAATATTCTTATAGTCCATGTCGTGTGGTGTTGGTGATCATGTCAGTCCACAGCCTTCTGTCTCGTGTACTGCCAATATTCTTATAGTCCATGTCGTGTGGTGTTGGTGATCATGTCAGTCCACAGCCTTCTGTCTCGTGTACTGCCAATATTCTTATAGTCCATGTCGTGTGGTGTTGGTGATCATGTCAGTCCACAGCCTTCTGTCTCTTGTGCTGCCAATATTCTTATAGTCCATGTCGTGTGGTGTTGGTGATCATGTCAGTCCACAGCCTTCTGTCTCGTGTACTGCCAATATTCTTATAGTCCATGTCGTGTGGTGTTGGTGATCATGTCAGTCCACAGCCTTCTGTCTCTTGTGCTGCCAATATTCTTATAGTCCATGTCGTGTGGTGTTGGTGATCATGTCAGTCCACAGCCTTCTGTCTCTTGTGCTGCCAATATTCTTATAGTCCATGTCGTGTGGTGTTGATGATCATGTCTGTCCACAGCCTTCTGTCTCGTGTACTGTCAATCTTCTTATAGTCCATGCCGTGTGGCGTTGGTGATCATGTCTGTCCACAGCCTTCTGTCTCGTGTACTGTCAATCTTCTTATAGTCCATGCCGTGTGGCGTTGGTGATCATGTCAGTCCACAGCCTTCTGTCTCGTGTACTGCCAATATTCTTATAGTCCATGTCGTGTGGTGTTGGTGATCATGTCTGTCCGCAACCTTCTGTCTCGTGTACTGTCAATCTTCTTATAGTCCATGCCGTGTATCGTTGATGATCATGTCTGTCCACAGCCTTCTGTCTCTTGTGCTGTCAATAATTAATATCTGATACTGACATTCCTCTATGGCATGATTTCAGATTGTCCAGTATCTTCTCTGTAGGTTCACGCCTGTCTCTCTTCCCCTAGATAATTCCCGTTGTGACAACATACTCCGACTTTCCTCTTCTCAAGATATGCTCAAGGATGTGGACTGGCTTCTTCTGATGAGAGTAACCAGATTTCTTTGTGAATTAGCTTCTATCAAGATATCTTCTGTGCTCTAGCTATATCACAAGGTGTTCTCATCATTCTTTTATAAAACCACGTCTCGGCAGCTTCCACATAATTCTTCACTTTTCTTCTAATTGTCCGTGATTCGCTTCAGCACTTCACGATTGGCTCAATATAGATCTTAGGAACTCTTTTCCACATATCGATTGATAAAGATACATTTCAGAGAATATTTTTCATTCTGTGAATTGTGACTTTGCTTCGATTATGCTACATTTAATTTCCTTAATGCATCTTCCATCCGCCGTTATTAAAGTGCCCAAATACTTAAATACATTGATTTCTTTCATACTGGTTTAATTCACCTTAAGAGACGCAGAGGTGTTTCCAAGGCACCAGGGTCGGGATCTATACCGGCCAAGACTTGCTGACACGTCCTAGTCGTGCGTCCTGGGCAACAGGTCCTTTCGGGGACCTGGCTAACATCAGTAGGATCGATGATTCCTCCGAAGCAGGAGAGTATCTGCCTGCATGGCGAGGAACCACCAGTCTGCACACCAATAAGCCAGACATGGGACAACGGATACTCACGCAAACCTCAGGTCCTGCATGACATCACACTGATGTTGGACAACAGGATGTCTTCATCCGACATACAGGACTTCATGCTGGAGTTCACAGCCAGCGAACACAAGCAAGCAAGCAATTCACCTTGAATTTTCATTTTGGTATACACGATTTTTTGTAATAATCATTACCTAATTTTTTTTTTCTGTTATTCAGACTCAGTTCCGTCCTTTGAGTTTCTGTTGCAATTATTTCTATAATTTCGTGTAATTGCGTTTTATTTGCATGTTCATTGACCAAACACATGTCATCAGCATAATGTACGTTGTTTATATTATGCAACAATCGATATTCCTGACATGTCTTGTACGGATCTCATTATTATCTCGCTGTACACATTGAACATATTGGTACACAACCTCAGATTGGGTGATTGTACACAACCCTGTCTAACACCTTGTTTAATGTGCTCGAAAGTCTCTTATTGGATGTCTGTTCTTATGACTGCTATGGAGCCTTGGAATGTGATTACCACCAAACAATTAGTATAATGATCTACACCACCAAGATTTTGGTAAAAATTGTCATGCAAAGAGTTAGGAAGAAAATATAATTTGCATTTGCAGTAAATGCTGTGTATATGCTGAGAACATTAATTGAATGTTCCATAGAAGTAAACAAAGACCTACAATTTTGCTTGTCAACATGATAAAGATGCCTGCAGATGTACAACTTGATGGGAAACAACAAGCTGCCATAAGGATTGATAATGAAATAGGCCACTATTAGCCTATTAAGAGAGGTGTGAGACATGGATGTGTAATGTCTCCAGATCTTTTTTTCCCTGTACATTGAAAATGTTTTCAGAAATATAGAAGACTAGCTGACCCGGCCCGGCTTCGCCCAGTTCCTGGTGGGGAGCATCTCATTTACTTCATATAAGTAGTCATATAAGTTCTCGTTCCCGTTACCGACTGTCTGTCTGTCTGTCTGTCTGTCTGTCTGTCTGTCTGTATGTATGTATGTATGTCTTTCTGTCTGTCTTTCTGTCTGTCTGTCTGACCCG